>OY979713.1:760000-855000 GCA_963855925.1 Inga laurina | reverse complement strand
TGTAGTTTTTGGTGATTCTGTATTTTTGTAGTGATTTCCAGTGAGGGGATATATTTTTCCTTAACAGAGGACTCATATACCTTTCATTTTGGCTTTGGAATCACCTCGTTTTGATTTTTCTAGAATTAGTTATGGTTTTTCGAAGTCAGCCCAGTGTCAGGAAATTTCTGGGCCGCGGCCCAAGAGTGGCGGACCGCGGCCCAAGCCTGTCTGACCTGTTTTGGGCCGTGGCCCAAGAGTGGTGGGCCGCAGCCCAAGACCTTCTGAGCATCTTTGGGCCGCAGCCCAAGGATGGTGGGCCGCGGCCCAAGCCTATGTTCCAGCACTTAGTGTTTTCGAAAAGTGACCTTCAACCTATTGTTTCCCAACCTTTTAGGGCTTTCATTAGAGTCATTTGTGGCCTCTTAAGAGTCCTAAATGATAACCAACTTAGTGTATTATGGGATTAAGTAATTGGAAAAGAGATTGATCAATTGTCCCTAATTTGGTATAGGATTTGATATCTGCCGAACTCGTGAGCCAACTGTGCCAAAGATTGTCAGGAAAGATACAGGTAGCGACTCCTCTCTTATACTTTGTGTAAATGTATTGTATGTTTGCTTGTCATTCATTGTGTGGATGCTGCTGCTACTGCTTTGTGATACCCTATGCTTTGAGATGCTTTGTGGTGCTTTGTGCTTCATGTTGCTGCTACATAGTGTTCACCGCGAAAGCGGGCGTTGTGCATAGTGTTCACCGCGAAAGCGGGCGTAGTGCATTGTGATTACAGCCGTGAGTGCTGTCGTATGTGGCGCAAGCCAGAGATCATTGTGATGCTGCTGAACATGATAAACATGCATGCTCTATGTTTATATATTGTATGAGTGTCTTGTTGCTACTGGGATTCTTTAGAATCTCACTCTTTCCATATGACTAACCTTTTCAGACAGGGCGAGTGGCTCGAAAGGGAAGCGACCAACCAGGAGTGGTTAGGGCTTAGGGATATTTTGTATTGGATGTTGGTTATCCTTGTTTTGGTTTTGGGATTACTAAGTGTATATTTATGTAAACGAATATTTTGGATATGTAATCCCCATTTTGGGAACTCGCAACCCATGATATATATATATAGATGAACCCGGGGGTTTGCGGGATTTTAGTTTCCGCACTCTGATATTTCTTACGTAATTTGATTTCTCAAGTAGTTATATCCGCATGTGAATGTGAGACCCGGAATTAATACATTTTGAATCGATTTTGAAATACCTCATCCCGAGTTGAGGGATTATAAATTGTTGATTTGATTTTATTGGTCTCTATTTCACTTAAACTTTGAAATCCGGATGTAATTATTGTGAGGGGGTTACAAACTGCATCCTCAGAAACATTACTACATGTCTCAGAATTTGTCCCAGACTTCATTTCCTTGCAATAACTCTCAACCTCAGCATTAGCACTAAAAGAATTAATTACTTTTCTTCTTCTACAAGGTCCAGAAGTAGGAGGAGACGTGAGTTCCATGCTCGTTTTCTGTTCTGTGTTCTCAGAAAACTGTTCAATATTTGTGTCCAGACAGTTGATGGAGCCATCGTTAGCAGTCATATTACTACTGTAGATATTATCATCCTTATCAATGTGTCCTGTTTCAGAAAAATCCTGATCCCCTGAAGGAAGATTGCATATATTAAACAAATTTGTCAAAACTTCATTTCAGTCCATTAGCTAAAAAGGTCCTTTTTGCTGACATCATTTTATAGGCAAACCTTTCCTCATGCATACCACGTTTTATCATCAAGAAGCATGAGTACAGGTCAAGAAAATTTGAAAAAAGAAAAATCCCATTTTTCTCTTTATGTTCTGGCCATCCAAATAAGGCCCTGAGGTATTACATATTCTTAGTGCTGCAAACAGCCAATACATTGTTAAACTTATGTCTAATAAGATTACCACCACATAAAACCTCTAATATGATGATACCTCCCTTTTCTTTCTTTCTTTCTTTCTTTCTTTTTTTGGCCATGGAATACCTTCCTTTTCATATACAAGGCACAAGTCTATTGATGCACTAAATTAATAAACATAATTAAAAGAAGTTTGTCTCTAAAAAATGCTTTTTCTTTCCTATTTTGTGCACAATTGAAGTAAATTTGGTGTATTGCTTCACTTGCATTGGAAAATGTAGAGTCATAACTGATTCACTATTTTTGAGTATTTCAACACAGTTTAATATTCATAGAAACCTGCATTAAGCCTTATACTCCCTTGGTCCCTTGTTATAAGCTTCAAATAAGTGATTTGCTTAATCAAGAAGACAATTAAATAAAGTTAAAGGCAATAAATATGTATTATTTTTCCAACTATGCCCTTATATGTATAGAGGATAAGGGAGAGAGAATACATACAATAAATACGCTCAACAAAGGTAAAGTTGGAAAAAACGCAATAAATGCTTAGACAAACCTAAAATAAAGCTTATATTTTAGTATATGCCCTTTGACAATTTTGAAGCTTATAATAAGGAATAGAGGGATTTTTGATAACGGATATGGTGATGGTGATAAGTAGACAATTATTGTCAAAACTATCCAAAGTCCCAAGTTCAAACATATGAGATGCACACTTAAACATATCGAAACTACCTGCAATAGAATCCAGGTGCTCTTTCAACTGCATTTGCTCAGATAGATTTCCTAAAAACCACAAAGACATACAGCTTGCTGCTTGAGCAATGCTGTCAAATTCCCATCTTTGCATGAATTTAGCTTGGATGTACATTAAGGTATCAGTCTGTAAGTAATAAAAATGATCAGACACACAGTACATGATGGGATAGAAGGTAAAGATCAAACATAATATGGAGCTTGAAATATGTTGTACCTGAAGCTCATTCAAATAGTTGATTCCATTAACATTGTTCCATGTAACTTCAAATACAATAAAGCCATATAAGGTCCTATGCAATTCAAAGCAGAAGGGCAGGGAATTCCTTAGATTTTTTACAGGAAGCATAAGCTTCTTTCTCAATACCGTTAACTCTTGAATTAATGAGGACCAGCTTAGAAACTTGTTTTGTTTACTAGCAGTGCTTGATTCACAAACCTCCTTTCTCTCTCCCCGAGATTTGGAAATGGCGAAAGGCTATAACCTTGACGGGAATTTACAAAATTATGTGGGTTTACTTCAAGGATGAAATAACATCAATATAAAAATCATGTGCTTAATCACCTTGGTAACCATCAGTTGCCATAAGTGTGCGCTCTGGTACCCTAAGTCTCTCAGCCAAGGTCGGTTGTCAACCAAAATATATACCATTTTACTATCATTGGCAAGGAAAAGGCTAATATCTAAGAGGTAAGACTGCAAATCCCTGAAAAATACATCACAAAAGATGCTTAAGTATTATGAAACATAGAGTAACTAAGAAAATAACACCATTCATCCAGGGTCATTGAATAATGTAATCACACTGGATAATAATGCATTCTAAATCATTCATAATTTTTCTTCATCAAACTTGATTCCCTCACTTCTGTTAATGGAATCCTTAAAAGTCTATGTTGTAATCATTAAACCACTGTTAACTAAGGCAACGTCATGTGTAAATGAAGCTCCTATTGCTCTTTATTTAAAAAAACTGACCAATGTGACTAACAAGTTGAACACTTGACAGAAATTGGAACAAAACCAACTAAAATAAGACCAAAGTGCACAATGTTACCAATGCTGTATCTTGAGATACCAGAAGTCTTGTCAATTCCAATTTGAAAATCCTAATTACATACCACTCAACTGTGTCTGTACTTCATATTTGGATATAATATGTTCTATGCAGCTCAAAACTTGGCAGCATTAGGAACATCATATAAGAATGCCTTTGACTTAGGGATCAAGCAACCTAAACTAAAGTCAGATTTATAATTATGAGGCATAAAGATACAACAAGCGTATGAGGAAACTAATAGTTGCACAAATCAAAGGATTCTAAGAAACATGATAATTTAAAAAACCAAGGAACGAAAAACCAGACCGGGCAATGAACCGGTCACTGCACAGGTTCAAGGGTTAATGGGTCAACCGGGGTCTAACCGGTCATAACCGGTCATATTAAAATATTATAATTTATTAGTGATAATATATATTAATATATTTTTAAACTTTTATAGCTAAAAATAAAGATTTTTAGAAAAAAAAAATGTTTAAAATCTATTAGTATTAGTTATAATACCTATGCTTATGCAAAGATATCTCATTTCCTATAATTATTATATCTTTTTAAATAATTTTTTTCATTATTTTCTTCATTTTTTTTAAATTTGTTCTTTCTTTATCTATTTTTCTCTTCATTTTAGTCTTCAACTTTCCATTTTGCCCTCAAAAAACATAAAATAAAAATTTGAAAAATTTTAAAAAAAAAGGAAAGAAAGAAACCGGGTCAACCGGTTGGACCATTGGTTTTACCGGTTCTGACCGGTCCAATCGGTTTTGACCGGTTCAACCGGTCTGACCGGTTTACTATCACATCGGACCGGACCAGGGACCGGTTCAACCTGTCGAACCGGCCGGTCCGGTCCGGTTTTTTGCACTATGTAAAAAACGACAAGTCATAATGCATTGCGAGTAAATTCAATGTTCCCACAATTGCAATAATAGCAAGCTTAAAATAATTTAAGCAACAATTTTGTACACGCAAAAGAAATATATATCCACTCTGTTTAGACCAAAAAAAGAGATTACCCAATTTGCAAACTGGTAAGAGGAAAAATGCAGAACCCATCGTTCCCTTTCCCTATGAAGACCAACCTGTATGACTTTCTTATTACCCGAAGCTTTTCCCAACAAGCTTCTAATTTCTTCTTCAAAAGGAAAAACAAAGAAAATTGATTAGATTCCACGAACAGACAAATGGACAATTCTACATAAACATAAATGCATAAGAGATTGAGAAAGAAGAGGACCTGAGAAATGGGAATTCCATAAAAATCAAAAAATCAAGCTATCAATGAGGAACTTCATAACAGAATACCCAGGTTGCATAAATGATCAAAGTGAATACGGTAGCATCAACTCAATTTTTCAATGAACGGTGTTCGAAACAGAAATTCAATTGCTAGATTGACGAATTCGTACTCGAATCTCAAAATCACAAAACAAAAGGAAAGCTTGTGTCTAAAGTATCAACTGTTAACGTTTGAGTTTTGACTTTTGAGGCAGAGGCGATGCTGAGGGTAGAATGGTAAACTAAACGGGGCGGATATAACGCTTCCCGCCAAAATCGTCATTGTTTTATCCCTATTCCCTAGTTTCCTGCCATAGAGAAAAAGGATATTCTTTTTCAGCTTATTAAAAAAAACATATTGATTTTGAAAAAAAAATTGGCAAAAACACATTTTCGAGGAAACAAAAGAAAAGAAAATAGAAAGGGAGAGAAGACAGACATGTTACACAGCAAATTGTTTCTTCATAAATGAAAGTTATTTCTCCAATAATTATTCCTATATGACATTAGATGGAGGTCCTACCTTTTTTAGGATCTAATGAGAATTAAAATACATTGTTGATTATAATATAAAGATGAAATAGATTATAATTTCTATATTACGAATTATCAAAAGCAGATAAGTCGAGCAAGGGAAAAAATGCAATTTACTTCTTTTTTTCGACAAAGAAATGCAATTTACTTCAATCAAGCAATTCCATGAAGGGAAATAATGTATTTTTTGTTTTAGGTTAAATTTTAAATCAAGCTTGGTCAAGAGTAGAGCTGGGAATCAAGGCCGGCCCTTGACGAGTCAGGATCTAAAAAGGCCAGCCCTTTTAAGCTTGAGGTAAAAAAATTGTTGTTTTTTAAAGCCTGCTCTGAGAGCATAGGGCCAGAGCTGGACCGTAGGGTTTGAAGTCCTTTTCATAAGATTTAACAATTTTTACTTTTTTTCAGTTTGTTTATAAATTACGACAATGAAATTCCTAATTTAACACATAAATGTTGTCATAATTAGAGTGTATATGATATGCATCATGCAACAAACAAACACAGTCGTTAAGTCATAATCAAAGGTAAACTATTGTCTACATACCATAAGTACAAATAATTAATGAGAAAACTTAACAAAATTAAAAATACTTCTTATAAATATGTCTTGAAAAGTATAAGTGGTCAACAAACTAAACAATACAAGATATAAATAAAACAATATAATCATTAGAAAATATGTCAAAAAATACAAAATTAGTAAAACTACTTATGAAATAAGAAATATCTTTTATAAGTTTTTAATTTTTGGATTCTTAATACAAGATATTCTTATGAAACTTAATTCTAAAAAAGATAATAACAACTAAATATTTGCAACATCATTAACAAAATATAAAAAATCAATAATATTATTATCATATAAATAATTTAAAAAATATATAAGGGCCTAAAAGGGTTAGCCCGTGGCCCTACAGGGGCGGCCCTTTTAGGCCCACTTTCACTTTTGAAGCAAAAATCTTAAACCCGACCCTTATAAACTCAGGGCCTAAAAGGGCCGAACCCGTTTTCCCGACTCTAATCAAGAGAGGATGGTGCATAGACCAACGGATAAGAGAAACATATGAGCGGGAGGCACTGAGATGGAGATGGTCGTTGGTCCTTGTCCTCTTGACTCCAAAAAAAAAAACCCCTTCAGATTGGGTTCATTTATCCCTCTCCAAATTTAACGAAGACGTTAACAAAGCTTCTCTCTTTTCTTCTTGTTTTTTTTTTCTGAATAAAATATCATATATTAATTAAAAGTTAATTAGTTCAATATAAACAACAACAACAACAACAACAAAGCCTTTATCCCATTTAGTGGGGTCGGCTACATGGATCGCACGACGCCATTGTGTTCTGTTGAAAACCATATATTTTGGTATATTATTAATCAAAATGTATCTTTCTATTATCTCATTAAGCGTACGCTTCGGCCTTCTGCAACCTCGTTTTACAGGACTCCATACGGCTTGATCCACCCTCCTCATTGGTGCATCCAACAACCTTCATTGAACATGTCCAAACCACTACAAACGACTTTCTACCATTTTTCCTTCAATAGAAGCCACTCCAACTCATTCATGTATATGATTATTATGAATCTTATCTTTTCTTGTATGACCACACATCCATCTCAACATCCTCATCTCGGCCACCCCCATTTTATGCTCATGAAATCCCTTTAAAACCCAACACTCATTACCATAAAGCATTGTTGGTCTTATAACAGTGCGGTAGAACTTCCCTTTTACCTTATTAGGTACTTTCCAATAAAAAATAACTCTAGTAACTTTTCTCTATTTACACCATCTAGCTTGAATTTTATGATTGACATCACCATCAATTTCACCATCTTGTTGTATAATTGATCCCAAATATAGAAATTTTGTCACTTGTGGAATGACTTGCCCCCCAATTTAATTTCCACTTCATTCCGACCTTATCTCTTATCATACTTACAATGCAAATATTCAGTTTTGCTCCTACTCAGACGAAAATCCTTCAATTCCAAAGTCCGTCTTCATATCTCAAGTTTAGAATTAATTTCCTCCCTCGATTCAGCCAACAGAACTATATCATCCTCAAAAAGCATGAATTTAGGGATCTCCTCTCTTATAGACTTAGTTAGAATATCTACCACTAGGTTAAACAAATAAGGGCTCAAAGCTGATCCCTAATGTAGGCCAATCCTTATAGGAAAGTCCTTTGTCACACCTCCAAGCGTTCTAACATTGGTTGTAACCCCCTCATACATGTCCTGAATGGCTTTGATATATGCAAATCGCACCCCCTTCTTTTCCAAGACTTTCCAAAGTATATCTCTTGGCACACGGTCATATGCTTTATCCAAATCAATGAAAACCATATGCAAATATCTTCCTTTGCTCCTATACTTTTCCATAAACCCCCTTAATAAATAAATCGCTTCTGTTGTAGACCTTCCTGGCATGAATCCAAATTGGTTTTTAGTAATTTTAGTCTCCAACCTCAACCTGCGTTCAATTACCGTTTCCCATAATTTCATTGTATGACTCATAAGCTTAATTAATTCCTCTATAGTTTGCACAATTTTGAATATCCTCTTTATTCTTATAAATAGGAATCAAAGTATTTTTCCTCCACTATCTGGCATGTTCTTGAATTGTAAAATCTCATTAAATAAATTTGTGAGCCACAAAATACCCTCTTCACCCAAGCATTTCCAAACCTCAATAGGAATCCCATCAGGCCCAATAGCTTTACCATTTTTCATTTTCTTAAGAGCTTCCATAACCTCACCAACTCGAGTCCTGCGGTAAAATGATAAATTGAGATGACCTTCTCGAGTTGTCAAATCTTCGCAATCACAAGGCCCTCCCCCTCCATCATTGAACAATTTATAAAAGTAGGCTTCCCTCATATTCTTAATATCTCCATCAGTAACCAAAACTTTGCCTTCTTCATCCTTTATACACCTCACTTGGTCCAAGTCTCTCGATTTTCTCTCCTTGTTCTTTGCAATCTTGTAAATTTGATGCTCTCCCGCCTTTATTCATAACTCCTTATAAAATTCCTCATATGCTTTATTACGCGCTTCACTCATTGCCTTCTTAGTCTCCTTTTTAGCCAAACGATACATTTCCCAATTGTCAACATTATTACACAAGTGTATTGCTCTAAAACAATCTTCCTTATGCTTGACTTTCTCTTGAACAGTCTCATCCCACCACCAAGTCTCCTTATCTTGCCGACCAAAACCTTTTGATTCTCCCAAAATTACTTTAGTAACCTTTTGGACCTTTTTAGACATATTCTCCCACATGATATTAGCACTTCCTTGTAACTCCCACTCGCCCTCCTCCAAAAGAGTTCTCTTAAAAATCTCCCGCTTGTCCCCCTTTAACTGCCACCACCTGACCCTTAGATTTAAAACTTGCTGATGCTTTTGTTTTACACACTTAATATTCACATCAAAGAACAAAACCCTATGTATTCAAACACAGAACACCAACAACTGATATGAAAGCACACAAGAATGGACCTAAAAACTTCATATGAAACTACTGCAATCAGTATTTAGACAATCCGGTGTCCTGAGGAGGAAGAATGGGCAATCCTTAAATGATTAATTAAATTTAGCTTGGAAATTTGGATTTATGAAAGCTATTTTAGAGCTTTGGATTCCAAAGTATTTAATTGACAAGTTGCTGAATGGAATATAACAACTACTTCTAAGCCTGAATTTTATACAGATCTATAGGAGGAGGGTGTACAATTGGGATCTGGTGCTGAACCATATTTCAAGAGTCTAAAACAGTCTTGCAAATGTTCACCCAAAAAAATAAAAAAAACAAAACAAAACAATCTTACAAATGCCTTTTTAAAGAGTGTCTACCCGGTTCTGCTTAATCGCGTGCCCAGCTAGACATTGTATGGGATTTAATCTCCTGTTAACTTAGTTTTAGTTTAGGGAAAAAAGTAGAGAAAGAACTTTGAAATTGTAAAATTTTAAATAAAGTATTGTCTAAAAAATGAGTTGTGAATTACTTATCAAATTTCGTCATTTCCTTATCAATTCTTGATTAAAAAAATATGATTTTGGATTTTACAATTTCAATTTTTTTTTTATCTTTTTCCCTTTAGTTTACTTTCGGGCATCAGCCTTCAACTATTCAAAAAAAAAAGCTAAATTATACAAAATGCCTTAGGAACTTTAAGCTAATTACATATAACCCCCTAACGTCTGAAAGTTTAAATTTAACCTCCCAACCTTTTATTTTATTTTATTTTATTTTTATTATTAACCCCTTCCATTATCTGACTATTATTTTTTTAATAAAAATTATCACATTAGATTAAGAGATGACAAGTGATATCCTACATAGCATCCTATGTGAATTACTAACTTCATAAAATCCTCTTTGAATCAAAAAAAGAAATTCATAAAACCTTCTAAACTTTAACTAGTTATAGATAACCCCCCAAAATTTAATAAGTTACAAATAATCTCCCTGACATTTCAAAATTTAAATTTAATTGACCTCTTGAAATCTCAATTTATAATATTAAAACACATGTTGTTACTTTTAACATTTAAATAAATTTATTAAGATTTTTACTATCACTTTGCCAATTAAAATAGCTTTTATGTGTGGTGAAAACCAGAAGAATAATATTTAAAAAATATAAAAATAAATGTCAAAACTCTTAATCTAGAAAAAAGAATATGCATTACTAATAAATATTAGCTCTCATAATGTTTTGATGATAACAAACATTGATATATATATATATATATATAAGTTTATTTTGATAGATAAGAAGGATAACACAAAGTTGACTTGATGATTCAAGTCACTTGAATGAAGTTTTAAGCACTTGAGTGATATAAGTATGTTTGGAAAAACTTGAATCAGTAAGTCGCTTGAGTGATGATTTTTCACTTTAAGTGATCAAAGTGAAACCCTATGGTAATCCTTTCCAGCTTAGGAAAATCACTAAAGTTTTAGCACTCGAGTGATAATCAATAAAAACAAAGATTATCAAAGGGGATCACTCGAGTGATGAATCCTCACTTCCAGTACTTTTGCAATTCACTCAATGGTGATCAGAAGTTGTGCAAGTTTTATTGTCTAGATCACTTGAGGGATGGAGTAAGCACTCAAGTAATTGACATCACTTGCAAGTATTTGCAAGTGACTTGCAAGAAATCTGAAAGTTGGTGATTTGGTAAAGCAGATCACTCAAGTGACAGATTGGCGCACTCGGGTGATATGCTCAAAATCACTCGAGTGATGGCATTCACTAGCGAATCACTAGCAAGTGAAGCTAAAGTAATGTGATCTTCTAAAAAGATCACTCGAGTGATCCATGATTACTTGCAAGGCACTTACAAGTGAGCTGAAAGTGCACTTGAGTTACTTTGTAGTAATTGAGCGAGCTTAATATTTTTAAACCTATGGAAGATCACTCGAGTGATATTCTTTTTCCTCAAATATCACTACAAGGATACTCACTAGTAATTATCAGGAAACCATCACTTGCACACTCGAGTGACAGTGTAAGCACTCAAGTGATAAGGAATCACTTGAGTGATCCTAAGTCATATTCAAGTGAGTGTTCATCAGTCTTTTATAATCAGTGTCTCAACAATCTCAATACTTTTTCCATTTATCATGATGAACATCCTAAATTCTTTTACTACTTCTAAATGTTACTAATTACATTTATGTATGAGTTTCAAGTGATTAATCTCCAGATTAATTTCTATAAAGTCCTATCCTTACCTTCATAATGTTAACTCATCTTTCAAACATTAATCATGGTAGAACTAATGTTTAATAAACCATTCAAAATCCTACGGTGATTATAAAGAATTTCCCATTTCAAACTAAAGTCATCCATAATAGAAAAAAAGATAGTCTAAACATTTCAAGCAATCCTGAATAACATTTGGACCTTTAGTTTTCTCAAAATTTAGAATACGTCATTCACGGTCCAAGATCAAAAATCCAATTCTGCATAATATCCAAATCATAGTACAATAATCAAAAGTATGCAATCAAATCAAAGTTTACAAAATATGGGCTCTATGAGTGACAATATACATCAATTCATCATATAATAAACCAAAAGAGGCTATACATATATATGGAGAAATATCTATGCCTCAGAAGCTTTCCCTGACGTCCCAGTATGGGAACTATCACCTAAAAAATGTTAAATCAATGGGGTGAGACAAAAGCCTCGGTAATCAGCTATCCAACTCTTTACATATGCTAATATGGCTCATAAGGTGCTAAGTGGAATAATTTATATAACAAAGTATGAGAATTAATTCACAAACTTCTGAATTACAAATTTTATATCACAATTTCATATCTCAAATTCCACATCAAGAATTATGTATCATAAATCTTGTATCACAATTTCATATCACAAATTCCATATCAGGACTTCTGTATCACAATTTCCATATAAAAATTTCATATCACCAACTCCATATTAGAAATTCCGTATTATAATTTCTATATCGCAATTTCCATATCACAATTTCATATCACCAATTCTATGTCAGGAATTATGTATCACAAATCCTGTATCACAATTTTTATTTCACAATTTCATATCACATATTACTTTGCACAAGTTCCATATCACCCTTTTCATATCACAATTTCTAAGTTGCCTCCATCAATCCAACCGAACTGTGTTATTTCCACTGACTAGATCTATGGCCTAAGTTACTATCCATGTCACTAGTCACTCAACAAGCTCTCCAATCACATAATGAGGATCGACCAATATCCACAGAGCACATGACTAAACCATGGGTCTTTTCCCCTCGTTGAATCAATGAGGTAGTCCCTCATTGAATCGGTGGGATAGTCCTTCATTGAATCGGTACGACAATGAAAGCCAACCATCATACACAATGGAAGTTATACCACATGGTAAAACAAATTACTCCACCTCATCCCAAACCAACCTTCACAATAATTATCAATAAAAAACTCAACAGGAATTTCCCAAGATTTCCACATTCATACAATGATATTCAAATCATCTTCATATACACAATATAATGTCTCAATTCTCAGCTCATACATACATACATACATACATACATACATACATACATACATACATACATACATACATACATACATACATACATATTACAATTCAAATCATAAAGTTCCACAAGGCAAGTTTATATTAAAATACTCTTCAATATCAAGACAACTTTCTCAATCTCACTAAACATTTACTCATTAAAATATCTAATCAATATCAAGATATCATTTTCATTCAAATAAGGGTTTCACAAAATACTCATAAACAACATACCAATATGTTAGATCTCATGTTTTGATGATAACAAAAGAATGGTTTGAAAAGGAAATGTTTAATAATCAAGCTTGAACTAAGTAATGACAGGAATAAGCTTTACTTGAGGTAAGCATGGAAGTAATGAAGAGAGGCCAAGAGAAAATGCTGAGGAACTTGATCAGAAGTGATACTTCTAAAGCATTACTCGAGGCGCTACTCGAGTAATGAGCCAAAACTTGAAGTAACCAAGGAAAACTTCCAGTAATCTGCCACTATTACTCGAGGCGTTACTCGAGTAACCAGGTAAAATTTTAAGGTTGCTCTCGGTCTGCTAATGTTACTCGAGGAGGTACTCGAGTAACCACGTGAAAACTTCCAGTTGCCTTCAAGTTTTCCTAATGATACTCGAGGAGCTACTCGAGTACTTGTGTTTCCTAAAATGTGGACCTCTCGCCAGTTTGTACCACTGCAACATTTACTCGAGTAAGTACTCGAGTAACCATGGGGAAAACTTCCAGTTGCCATCACGTTTAAAAAGATACTCGAGGAGTTCCTCGAGTAACCCTGTTTCTGAAAAATGATGCTCTCGGCACTTTGTACCACTGCAACATTTTACTCGAGTAGCTACTCGAGTAACGCACTAAAGTAAGTGAAAAACTTGAAGGTGGTATCCGAGTAACTTAAGATATGTTTAAATGATTTCCTCGAGTCCTTACTCTGATATGCAAGTATTTAATAATCTTTTTTAAGTGGATTCCTCGAGTAGGTACCCGAGTATGAAGAGATAACTTCAAGGGAAACCTCAAGTCATTACCCGGGTAAGTCAAGCACAGAAAGTACAGTTACTCGAGGCGGTACCCGAGTAACCCATGCAAAAATAAATGCATTACTCGAGTCCGTACCCGAGTAATGAGGTAAGTGCTCTCGGCATATGAATCCTGCAACATTACTGGAGTAAAGCATCGAGTAACCAAAAGATTCTGATCTGATGAACATTTTCTTCTCTCCACATGCTTTCTTTTGAAACAGCCCATAATTACCTTAATTGAATTGCCCATGAGATTTGTAAATATTTGCTGAAACCTTCCTGGATCACCCACTTGCTGTTCAGGAACCTTATCTGAGATGTACATTGCCAACTGTACCCCCAAAAAATAAACCAGGAAGAGCCAATTATAATTATACGGTTCACATTGTAATTTTATCCAAGCATGCAAGAAATTAAGACCAAGCTTAAAAGCACATTCCGAAGAATAACACACTACTTTACTTAACAAAGTCCACTTTTAGAACCAAACTAAAATTGTTTCAAATAACTTGAATTTGAAGGGCGTGAAATCAAACTCAATATAAAGTAAATGGGACCATCATTAATATATCAAGAGATAAATATTTTAGCATTCAGTATCTTCATGTCATGGAAGTTAATGCAATCATGTATATGCGCTCATCAGCTAGATGCTCGGTATCTTCATTCAGCCTCTTAGCATTCATTGAAATTCTCCTAGAAACAGCCTGATTTATTTGACCCAACATTATTTGCAATGAAAAATTAAACAAGACTATTTGCAATCGATACTCACTATTGAAAGTTCAATCCAAACAAACAAGAATACTAATCCTAAGGTACAATAGTTTGTTGCTAAAAGTTGGTAATATCCATTGTCTCACCCCATATACAAAAACACAAGTCTATCTGTTAATAAAGAATTCAGCAAAACAAGTGATAAGCTAAAATTGAGAATGGGTGTTTCAGGCTTACCTCAAACACAACAAAACCACAATAAATCTCAAACAAGTGATAAGCTTTTCAAATGATTGCACTGAAAAACCCAAAAAATAAATATAAGATTTAGAAAAGTGATAGCTTTACTAGATAACTTCAAATAATTACAATGAGCTCATAAGATTTATGCTCTTGTGATTTAGTGTTTGGCTTTTGCGTTACCGATGTCAAAGAAGAACAGAGTTTGAGCGAAGAAGACGGAATGTGTTTTCCGTTTGAACAAGTGGGGCTGATACTGAAGTTAGTGGGAAAACGTTTTAATGAAGTATTTAAAAAAAAAGGGCTATCGTAGCCCTTGTTCCACTCCCCGCTTCTTCGTTTTTCCTCTGATACAATGCTTTATTTGTCTTGTCAATCTTTTCCCTCTACCTTCATTAATATCTTACTCTCATTTGTCTTGTCAATTCATTCTCTTTTCTCTCGTGCTTCACTAATATTTTACTCTCATTTATCATGTCAATCCATCCTCTTTTTTTCCGTGCTTACTATGTATGTTGGTACAATCCATCATCTTTTCTGCCTACTCCCTTCAATCTTTACTGAGTCTCATCTTCTCGCACAACTTTTTCTTGATTTACGGTCCCGTAGGTGTCTGTGCGCCCATAGCCTATAGGTGTGCCTAAATCCTCCATACCTCCACCTCTCTTTTTTTTGGCAATCATATCTCCACCTTGTAATATATATATTGAATATTTTCTTTAAATTTTCTCAAGTTACTCCTCCCTTCTTTTAACCTATACTGGTGAACTGGAATTTTTTTTTATATTATTTAATTTATTTTCTGTATTGGTTTTCTCTTCAGCTGGAAGCCTTCAATCTTCATTTTTTTGGTGTTTCTCATCCCTTTACTTTTTTTCATGTAAAAGCTTTTGTATCTATTTCCTTATAATTTGATGTATCAAGTCTTTCCTTCCTTCGCCCTTTTTGTTATTATCAATAAATATTAATAGGAATAAATTAAAAAAAATTAATAAATAAAAAAATTATATCTTAAAACTAGAATTAAAAATAAAAGGGAGTAACATGTAGGACATGTAAAATTCCCAGTTACCCCATCATACAATTTTATGCGATTTAGTTTTTTTTTATTAGCACCCGAAGGTGCGGACGCGGGATCGAACCGGGAGAGGAGGCACATAGGCCTCACTCCTATCTCAACTGCGCCAAGATGCACCGGAGTGATTTAGTATTTAGACTTCAAATATATACACCCAATCCCAGTAACTAACTATTTCATGGCTTAGTCAAAACTCTACACAGGGAGAGGCTAGTTTAAATGCTTGGGAATTGGGGAGTACATCCATTATGCCGCATCTAACATCCCTTGTATAAGAGTTTAGCTGGAGCGATATGGTGTCGTTTATTTCATACTAATATCCTAAAATTCGGACGGGACGTCAAGTCAACGAGTTATAGTTTAAACGATCAGATTGGTTGGGTTGTCTGGTCAGGCCGTTGTCACAATAATTAAATAAAAGATAATATTATATACACTTAAAAGATAATTTAATAAATTCACTTGATAAATTAATAATATAATACCATATCTCAAGAGTCACAACACACAAGTATCATTCAGCTTAGTTTGAATTGGTTAAAAATTAAGTAGGAAGTAAAATTACGAGGAAAAAATTTTGAAAATTATAAATTTTTCTCATATTTTATTATATTATTCTTTTCTCATATATCAGTAGTAATCTTTTTCTTTAATGTCAGAAGTAGTAATCTGTTGATGGCCCAAAAAAAAAATCAAAGGAGTCATCTGTTTTAATCCATATTTTTTATTTAACTCTATTATTTTATTATAAACAAAAATTAAGTCCCCCACCCATGTGAATGACGTGACCTTTAAAAAAGGCTAGGAAAGATAACATCAAAGCTCCATCATGAAAACCGTGAGGCACAATTTTCCATTATTCAGACTTTTTGCAGTTTTCTTTTGACTTTCTGCGCTCAAACATGGAAGGAGCAGGAGCAGTAATTATGTGTGTGTCAGAAGGTGTATAGGGCTGAAATGAAACAAAAGAGGAGGATACGTTTAGGGGGTTGGGGCAAACTTAGGATGTGTTTAGTTTGAGAGAAGGATAGAAGGGGAGGGCTAAATTATCATTTTAGGTTAAAGTATTTAAATTTTAAGTAGGAATCTAAAATTTAAAAATAATGAGAGGATAAATTTTGAACTGTAATCTAAAATTTAGAAAGATAAGAAGATAAATTTTTAAGTTTTTTTTTATGTAAAATTTTAATTTACCTATCTTATTGTTTCCTCCTCATGACCCCTAATTAATTTTGGACATGAATACCACCACCCCACCTGACCTTCCATCACTGGCAAGGAATTAAAAAAAGACCTGACCTTCCATCACTTTCATCAATACAGCCACGTGAACCTCCACTCCATTCGTCCTCTCCTAACGTAATACATTGTTCTTTATTCCCAACAAATGTAGAAGCCTTCCTTCGTCAACATTTGGTTTTTTTGGCTCCCCGATATTTAGTTCCCACTTGTTTGAACACTACAACATTTGATTGAACATTACAACACTTGAGCGAACACTTTTGTTTAGAATAGCAGGAGCATACAAGAAGTTAAATATTAAACTGTAAAGAAATCAAACTTTGTGAAAAACATTTTCTATCAAATAACTAAAATGAATAAGGAAAGTGCACAAATAATATTTAAATTACCATGACCTCTAAAAAGTGTAAAGAAATCAAACTTTGTGAAAAACATTTTCCAAAACAAGGCCTCCTGATGGTTGTGGTGTATGTAGCCAAAAGAACAAGAAGCAATAGAGAAGTGAAAAAAAAATAGGTCAATCTATTTAGTGTTTTAAAAAACTAGATATCTCAATCCTATTTAATTTATTTTCTTAAAAGAGAAGTATTGTATCATATTATTTGTATATAGATGTATGAGTAATGAAAAAAAGAACATTCCTTTATCTTGATATTTCATCCATTTTTATTTGTATTTTCAGATGAGTTCAGGACACAACAAATCTAATATTGAGCCATCAAATGCAGGCAATATGTTTAGTGTGTGTTTGGATATAAAAACAAAAAAAAAAATGCTTTTAGCACAAAACCATGAATTTGTGCTAAAACACCCAAACACAAAAAAAAGAGATAATATATTTGTACAACTAAAAAAAACCGAGAGGGAAAAAACAGTGGGACCATGGGTTGAGATGTGTGAGAGGAGAAAGAAATTGAGAGTTATTTTCAATTAAAATGTCCACTAATTACATATCAAGCTCTTGAAGATTCATATCAGGAGCAAGGAAAGAATTCTCTTTCATCTTGTTAAATATGAATTTGGAGAATCTCCAAACGAGCACTAAATACGTAATATACAATCTTATGTCTTCATTATTTCATAATAAAATCCATCCATGTGATAAATAAAATGATCATTTTCGCTTTCATGGCTAGGCCGGCCGGTTTTAGGAAATGTCCCAATAAGTCTAAATGGGGTTGGTGTTGCTATCAGTCCCTCTAACTCTAAATATAAGATAGGGTTGACTCTTTTTTAAAGATATTAAGGAAGCTAATTAAATTACTTTAAAATATTAATATTTATTATTTTTTCTCCAACCTATTTTACCTAACGATAAATTAATACATAATATAATGATACACAACGTATGATATAATTAAATAATTTATTTAATTTACTTAAGAGGGTGCTTCTGAAAAATTACCTTTATAGTGGTGAATGTCAAAAAAAAATTAGTTAAAAAATCTTGAGTGCTATTGAATACATATTTAGGGTGTTATATAAAGTAAATAAGTGATATTAGTTATGACCACTCGAGGGTATATTTGGAAATTGGTAGGGGAAGAAACATTAAAACATTGACTAAAACACCAGGAAAAAAAGATGTTACTTTCTTTGATCCTAAATACTCCCTCCGGTCCTAAATATAGGACATAGTTTGTAGTGTAATTTGCACTACAAACTATGTCCTATATTTAGGACCGGAGATAGTATAAAATAGGAAGAATTACACAGGGGTCCCATAGAAGCTAATATACGAAGAAATGGTCCCGGAAAAATCTGAAATTACCCTCAAGTCTCAAAAGACCATTTTGTAATAAAATCCTAATAAAAAATGTCAGAAACACCCTTTAAGGAAAGAGGCAAAAAATGGAGAATGGCGAAACAGATCCACTGGGGACGAGTCTTCTTCCCTCTTTCTTTTCTCAATCCGCCGCCACTCTCCATAAAATGCGCGCCATCCTCAACTCAAGGCCACCTTCGCCATGTCTCTCTTCTTCTTCACTTTGCACCATCCACCACTTCTCTTCTTCTTTCCTCTTCAGCTTCCGACCCAGCAAACGCATTCACTTCCTCTCTCCCTGTTCTTCCCTCAGACAAACCAAGAAGCGGCAAGTGAGGAAGAGCGATACTCCCGATAATGCTCCGTCTGGTGGTAGTATAAACTGGCTTTTTAACCCTAAGAACGCTGACGATGGTGGTGGTGGAGACAAGAATGAAGAAGATTCTGGATTAGAGGGTGACACTACATTGAAAGGTACTCTATTGGGCGGTGTCTTATTGTTGGGCGTTGTTGGGGGCATCGGCTCTGTTGGTTACATTTACAAGGACCAGATTAACGTCTTCTTGAATCAGTTTTCCACATTCATATAAGGTAAAGCTTTCCATTAACTTCAAGTACTTCGATTCTCATTTTCGTGACTTGAGGTCCATTAGAGGTTTATGCGATAAGCTGCTGATAGAATTGTCGATAAGATTGAGGCATTTGAATAATTTGGGATCTCTAAATCTGGAGATGCTCATAAATTGCTTTGGCTATCATTTGTATCAATAATTTAAAAATAATTAGCTTCTGGATATTTTTGGACGTTACAACCTATAGGCAAGCATGCAATTTGATTATCCAAAGTTTAACCTGTGTAAGGTGAGCAACTATATGTAGCTACTTGGCTCCTCTTGCATGCTCTCAAGTATCTGGTGACCCAAATGCCTGGTTGAACCAGGTTCCCACCATTTGACATTATAGTTTGGGCATGTAACATTTCAAACAGAATTCGATTCCTTTTACCCTTTCTGTTCATTCTTCTACCCTTAGGGGAAAAAAATTAATTCTACTTACGAATTTGGATGTTATGGGGATGGATAATGAAATATAGGAGAATTAAATCAGTGGAATTGATATATTTCGAAGACCTTTCTAAATTATTATTTTGTTGAGATTCCTAGGACTATTAAGCTATTTCATGAACTGAACGTGTAGTTTAGGACTTAGGAGTATACTTGTAATATTCCAGATGTTGGCTATTGTCTATATTTGTGCTTAGGCTTAAAGTTAGCAAGGTTTTCCTATTACCTAGGATTTGTAGCAGCAGCAATGTAGTTCCTTAAAGTTCATGATTTTGTCCTCATCTTTTATAATTTTTCATGTTCCAATACTATTTTCTTTCTCTCTAAAGCATTATTATTTGCTGCAAATCAGACCTAACCCTGTTTGGTTTTTAACAAGCAGGCTATGGTCCAGTTGGATATGCATTGTTTGTGGCAGTTTATGTTGGCTTGGAGGTGAGGATGCATCTACTGTTTCCTTGAACACCTGCTGCTAAATGTTAGGCTTGATTGCAGCTAGTATGACAGATTTGTGACTTAATTCAAAGTAGTATTTGATAATGTTTACATGCTTGCATCCCTCTTTTTTATTTTCATTGCAAACTGTTGTCTGTAAACTGCTTGTTACCAAGTGAATCAAAATAGTCTCCATGCATAGATTATTCTAGAGTTTTTTCCTTTTGGATGAAACCTAAAATGATTCTTTTCATTTGTCGAAGTCTGACTTTGTCCCATCAATTATGGTCCCAAGTCCTTGCAATTCCTGCCATTCCTCTAACCATGTCAGCAAGGCTGCTTTTTGGATATGTTATTGGGACTATCATAGTCTCTATTAGTAGAACGGTGAGTCATTATCTTTCTATCTCTCTACTAACATTCACTCTCACACTCATACTCAACTCATGGATGTTAAGATTCAATTTACGCTATTGTGAAATCAATTCATATTATTGACTATCTCTATGCAGCTCTTCTAAAATAGATTCTGCTTGATTAATGTAAGAAGCACTGGAACTCATGATTTAACAATGGGTTGCGAAAATTATGTTCTATTAAAAGTTTTAAGATGGTCTATTTACATTGACTTTTATATTGGTGATTTAGTTTCAGTTTATGCTAGTGAAAGTTTGAGTGGTCGTTGTTTTCGGACATGGATTAATTCAATTCTGGATTTAAATATTTTGGTCTGCCATGTTTGGTCTTGTAAATAAAGTTTTGCTTATATGAATAAGATTTAGGGAAAATCCTGAAATTTTCTTTGGCTATGTCTTTGTGGTTTATGAAAAATTTTGAATCTGATGGGCCTCTTTTTGCTACATATGTTAACTTTCTTAGTAGTTCCATGTTAAATTTTTAGCAGCATATAATTTTGCAGTGAAGTGCAGTAGGTCTTTGTATAAAAACTATCACATAGTTTTCATTAACCATGTCCAGGAAAGGAAGATGGAAAAGGCTGGTTCTGGCAAAACCAAACAACGAACAAACAGCCCCACACGAACAAGGCCAACCAGCTTTTCTGGCTATACTCTATTCACGGAAGAGTTTTTCAGCCAGAAGGAGGACAAGCAGAAGGGAAAGGTGAAGGACAAACAGAAGACGAAGGTGAATAAGGTGCAGAATTTTCAATGGAGGCCCCTGGAGTTGTCAGTGAAGTTTCCTTCAATTGTCAACGGAAGGACATTGAGTTGTCAATGAAAGCCCTTGGAGTCTCCTTGAGTTATGATTGTATAGACATCACGTTAGGGGTTTGTAATATTCATGTGCACACTAATTGTAAATGTGCTAGCTTTTTTGTAATGATCAAGTGTAGTCACATTATATGGATGATATGGTTTTTGGTTTGAGCAACTTCAAACTTGTACTTGAGACATTTTGAATATTTATGAATTACATATTTATTTTTATTAATTAACAATAGTACTACAATCATGCACATTTGATGCTCTTGCTTGCACAATGCTACAGCTTCCATTGACAAGTCAAGGAGCCTACATTGACAAGTCATTGGGCCTTCGTTGACAACTCCATAACAGCATACATGTATTAACAACTCCATCAGGGTACATTGACAAGTCAAGGGGCTTCCACTGACAACTCGTGGTGCCTCCATTGACAAGTAAAAGGGGCCTACACTGACAAGTCATTGAAGCTGATGTAAATTATGTTGTCAAGGAATGAACGTCAAGTTGTCATTGTAGGCCCATGGAGTTGTTAGCGGAGGCTCATGGAGTTGTTAATGAACGCCCCTTGAGTTATCAGTGAAGGCCCCTAGAGTTGTCAGTGAAGGCCCCTAGAGTTGTCAGTGAAGACCCCTTGAGTTGTCAGTGAACGCCCCTTGAGTTGTGAGTGGAGGCCCCTTGAGTTGTCAGTGCAGGCCCCTTGAGTTGTCAGTGAAGGCCCTTGAGTTGTCAGTAAAGGCCCCTTGAGTTGTTAATGAACGCCCCTTGAGTTGTCAGTGGAGACCCCTTGAGTTGTCAGTGGAGGCCCCTTGAGTTGTCAGTGCAGACCCCTTGAGTTGTCAGTGAAGGCCCTTGAGTTGTCAGTCAAGGTCCCTTGAGTTGTTAATGCACGCCCCTTGAGTTGTCAGTGGAGGCCCCTTGAGTTGTCAGTGGAGGCCCCTTGAGTTGTTAGTGGAGGCCCTTTAAGTTGTTAGTGGAGGCCCCTTTAGTTATTAATCAACGCCCCTTGAGTTGTTAATGAACGCTCCTTGAGTTGTCAGTGGAGGCCCATTGATTTGTCAGTGCAGGCCCCTTGAGTTGTCAGTGCAGGCCCCTAGAATTGTCAATGGAGCCCCTTTGAGTTGTTAGTGGAGGCCCCTTGAGTTGTTAATAAACGCCCCTTTAGTTGTCAATGTACGCCCATGGAGTTGTTAACACAGTTAAGCAATTATGAAGAGTTGTCAACGGAGTCGCAATGACTTGTCAATGGAGGCACCACAAGTTGTCAATGAAGGCCCCTAGAGTTGTCAATGATGGCCCCTTGAGTTGTTAACATAGTTAAGCAATTATGAAGAGTTGTCAACGGAGTCACAATGACTTGTCAATTGAGGCACCACAAGTTGTCAATGAAGGCCCCTGGAGTTGTCAGTGATGGCCCCCTGAGTTGTTAACACAATTAAGCAATTATGAAGAGTTGTCAACAGAGTTACAATGACTTGTCAATTGAGGCACCACAAGTTGTCAATGAAGGCCCCTGGAGTTGTCAGTGATGGCCCCCTGAGTTGTTAACACAATTAAGCAATTATAAAGAGTTGTCAACAGAGTTGCAATGACTTGTCAATGGAGGCACCACGAGTTGTCAATGAAAGGCCCTTAAGTTGTCAAGGAAGGCCCCTTGTCAGGCATGTTACACAGAGACTAAACTTCCTTAAATCCACATTTGAAGCTTACAATGATCCACATAATAAGAATCATGTACATTTTTTTGTACAAAATGCCTTGCCACAGCGAAGTTGAAGCAAAAACACATAAAAAAGGGCCTTCTGACCGCGTACGCCGTGGGTTCGCTATAGCGAAGCTGAAGCGAAAACATATAAAAAAGGGCCTTCTGACCGCGTACGCCGTGGGTTCGCTATAGCGAAGATGAAGCGAAAAAACATAAAAAAGGGCCTTCTGACCGCGTACGCCGTGGGTTCGCTATAGCGAAGCTGAAGCGAAAACACACAAAAAAGGGTCTTCTGACCGCGTACGCCGTTGGTTCGCTATAGCGAAGCTGAAGCGAAAACACATAAAAAAAGGGCCTTCTGACCGCGTACGCCGTGGGTTCGCTATAGCGAATCTGAAGCGAAAACACATTAAAAAAAGGGCCTTCTGACCGCGTACGCCATGGGTTCGATATAGCGAAGATGAAGCGAAAACACATAAAAAAAGGGCCTTCTGACCGCGTACGCCGTGGGTTCGCTATAGCGAAGCTGAAGCAAAAACACATCAAAAACATTATGAAGCTTCTTTTTTCTTTGATGACTCACTCTCCGTCCGCCCTGATTCGATTTCAACTCTCAAGGTAGTGTACATGCAAAAACAAAAATAACTATGTAATTCATAAATATTCATAACATATCAAGTACAAGTTTGAAGTTGGACAACAAGCTTATATGAATAAACTACAAGCTTCTCTTTTCTTCTACCGAATAAAGTAGCACCTGATTCTTCATTACATAAACTAGAAATTCAATAAGGCCATAAAGTTTCATCAACACACTAGGACGAAAACATTATAGAGAAAAATATTACAAAGCTTCTTTTTTCTTTGCCTGAATAAACAAGTAGCTGTGTCTGTGCATAAATTGGAACATCAATAAGACTACAAATTGTAATGTTAAAGATTGTAGCTCCAGATAACAAGGCATGTTCAATGTCCTCCTTATGGCTGAAAAATTCTTCCGTGAGTAAGGTATAGCTAGAAAAGCTGGCTGCCCTTGTTCGTGTGGGGTTGTTTTTTCGCTGTTTCTTTTTGCCTGAACCAGATTTTTCCATCTTCCTTCCCTGCAAATAGATTGTTCACCATTAGCTCTTTATACATACAACTGAAACATAACACAATTGATTGACAGTTGGATAGGGACAAATAAATAGAAGATATATAAACTCATTACCATATTTAATAAAACCGAACTTAATAGACAAGGAATCAGTCCACACAATACATACAACTTGGTGACAATCACAAGTCTAAAAACAAACACAACTTGAAAATCATAATGTTACATAACAAAGCCTCCCCATGAAGGCATCTAAGCTTTTCAAGTAACATATCATAACAAAAGATTATTAATCATAAAGAACAAGCTCAACAATCTAATATGCAGACCATAGGCAAAAGAATAATTACAATAAACAGACACAATAAATACAACCACTACACCATGAAAACAAATATGCTACGTACCCAATAAACTAAAACAAAAAACCAAAAACAAAAAGCAAAAAGCAAAAAGCAAACAATGAAGTTCACCTCTTTCATGCTAGCCTCCATCTGTCCAACCTTGGAATCTGTATGGTCAAACTTGGCATCCAGGTGCTGCAACTTTGTGTCTAGCTGCTGAAACTTGCCCTGAAAGTCATGCATCTTGTGATTCAAACTCTGCAATTTTTCATTGAGCTCAACTGCAAATCCGTGCAAGCTGCTAAACAGAGAAGCTTTCAGCTCATTCATCTTCTCCTCCATCATTTTTGCCAAAGAATCAGCGAATGCAGGTGGTTGTTGGACTGTAGGCTAAGTCTTTGTATGAGCAGGAGATGGTTGAGGCTGATTCTCACTTGTGCCCTTATCTATTGAAAAAAAACAACAAACAATAATACAAAGAAATGACTTAAATTGAAAATGTTAAATAAAATGGAAATGAGGTGTACCAGAAGTTTTGCTTCCTCCAAATTTAATCTGCATCCGGTTCAATGCTTTCTCATCGAAGTCATCCGCCCATTGCGGTGCCTCTCCATCTTCGAGGTACCAAACTTTGTTCTTGTCCAATATGAGAGACACCAATGATGGATATGGTATAGTGGTATTATTTTTTCCAATAGTCCCAACCTCCAAGAGAGTATCAAAAATAATCTTGGCCAAACCAAAAGGCTTGCCTTTTATGATGCAAGTCAGGTTCTGTTTGTCTTCATCTGAAAGACCAGTGAAGTAGCCTCCTTTGTTGACAAAGTTTCGGCTATAAAGATAATGCAAGATCCTATACTTATCAGGCAACTGCTTGGGTTTCTTTAGAGGAATGTCTTCAAAGTCACTAGTGTCCTTCAAAGTTAAATAAACCTCTCTGTCATCATACTTTTTCTGGGGGGATGTGGGGATTTCCGTTCCCAATCCTAACCATTGCTTTATCAATTCCTCACTGATCTCAATCTCTTGCCCTCTCACAGTTGTGTATACCCTTCCATATTTACCCATACTGATATTTGTGTAAAACACTTTCACAAAAAGGCAGTGACAATTCCAACAGCTTCCTATAGGGCTTAAGAATATCAAATAGGTTGAAATTGTACAGAATGTCAAAATCATCAACATTGATTCTACAAATTTTGCTAAAAGCTCTGTTACTTAGTCGATCATCGTACCTTTCAAGTGGATTGACATTGTAGTCTGCCTTTGATTCAGGGAGCACTCTTTTTCTGCGTTTCATCAGCAATTTCTTCATTAACTTCCTCTTAACTGGATCGAGTTCAACAGAGGGAGGTTCCTCAGTTTCTGCTCCAGTTGATTCATTATCACCCTCGACGTCGTTTTTTCCGCTTTTAATTTGTTCTCTCTTTTCACTTTGCATGTGGGCAGAAGCTGTGGGAGAACTTGGCTCGCGGTCTTCATTTTCTTCGGCCACGGTTTGTTGAATGTCTTTCAAATTCTTCCTGTTTTCTTGGCGCTGCTTTCTCTTAAGATTTTTAGATGTTTTCTCCTTTTTCCACTTGGCTGCCGCATCGAAGTCGTCATACGGGTCTTCTACTTGAGTTTTGAACTTTGAGCATTGTCGTTGATTCCCTCGCCTTCTCTTTGCTCTTTCCTCACGAAACTGATTAACATCATCCATGGTTATACCCGTCGCTTTCAACCGGTCCTCTGTCATCTTCGTGCAAGCCATTAGGAATGTGGATCCTCTCCAATTGGCACTCGGATTCGAAATGGGGAAGGGATATTGTCGTTGCCGACGAATACGATCCGTGGCCGCCTTTAATTTTTGAAAATATTATACCACGGTTTATAAAATTTATTTATTTTTCTTGGATTGCAGATATAAATCAGATTTTAAGAGTTCAAATTTACTTATCTATGTTTATAAAAATAATTTTATAAAAGAATGAATCTGAATGATTTATTGTTTTAATCTAACTCCGTTAAGGTTTTTTATTTTTTAATTAAAATTTATATTAAAATAAATTTTATTTACTAATTTATCCTTCATCGTTACTAGTTTTCTAAGTTTGACTAAAATTGTTTAAGTAATTTAAGATTTTTTTTCTTTATTTTTCTTAAATTATTTATTTATTTTTAGGCAAATATAAATGTTTATTCATTTGTGGAAGAATGGATATTTTGGTCAAAGTAGATGTTTAATTTCCTCACAAACTAAAATACTTAAGAAGTGAATTTTATTGTTTTCAACTCAAATAAGCTTCTTTAGTTCCTTAAAGCATTTTTTTGGGTGAAGGTGTCTTCTTGCCCTGGAAGTTGTCCCAAGAGAGCAATTTCCCCCGGAAGTTTTTAAGAGTGCAATGTCGCCCCGGAAGTCTCCAATTAGTGTAGGGGTAGTTACCAAATATTTTGAACTCTTAAATTTTTCTTATGTGGAAATCACGTGGTATTTGTTGATGATTAATACTATTAAAGATAAAGAATTGGACGTGCAATTTATAATTTATTAATTCTGATTATTATAAGATCTAATGATTATATTAATAAATTTACTTATTACAAATAAATATTTTCCCTTTACACGATTTACTAGGAATATACATTTCCCTGAATAATTAAAAAAATAAGGAAAAATAAATGGGCCCAAATGGCAAACTTAGCAGTCATATCAGATGCACATTCGGATGCCACAAATGTTCCAAGCTCCAATACCAACTTTCTGCTCACATTCCAATGTCGTGTTAATGCACCTATTAATTAGCACTTCACTTTAATGAGGATTTTTTAATTTTTTTTGCCAAACCTTTTTTGGTTGAAGCCAAACATACCATTTTGGCCCGCTTATTTTTCCTTATTATTTTTTTCTTTGTTTATATTAGCCTTGTCATTCTATACAACAATTGAGTCTCACTTCTCTGTTTTATGTATTAGGAAAAGGATATAAGGACTATGTTGATATTTGGAGTGCAACATTTCACGGGGATGTTTTGGAAGTCGGAGGGCTAATCTTCAGTCAAGCATGGCTGCAAAATGAAAGGAATGAGCATGATGATGTGGGGAATGCTGATATGTCTGAATCCATGGGTGTGACTGGTGATGTGGGGAATGAGGCTAATACCTTGAGTAAATGAATTCCTGACATAATTTACCAGTTGTATCCATTAGCTTAAAATACACCAGATGCAATACATCCTTCAAGCTTACAAGCAAGCAGTGCGGAATATGACTTTCTTATGGGCGACAGTGGGGCCAGCATTTGCTCTAACGGCATCTCATGCCTCCAACGCAACAATTAAGCTATTTGTTAAAAAAAAAACGCCCTTTTTATCCTACAGCACTCAAACCTGGACACATTGACAAGTAATATTCACAGCAGTCGCAGATGCATCAAACAGGACATGCACAAGGGCAACTACTCATTCAGTCAAACAAAGGGCATCAACGCCCACATTCAAGCCTATCATAGGACATCCAGTGATAATGACATTTAGCACACAAAACAACTGTTAGCCATCAGACAGACTATGCACATGAACCCACATGGAATGACACAGAAATGCTAACTTGAAATTCCTACATTTAGCAGATGTCAGAAAACACAGGGAAGCAAAAAGAACAAGCAACAAAAATGTCAAGTCAGAGGGGTCTCGTCAATCAGCGAAATCATCTGCAGGATCATACTCTGACTCAGAGGTATCAGCCTCAGCAGCTCTACTAGAACCAAGATCCTCATCCTCCCCAACAGAAACCACCTCATCATTATCGGCACTCTCAGACGCACTAGACTCAGAATCGGCACCAATTTCTTCCTCAGTTGGATCCCGAAAAACTACAATGTCTGTCCCTCGGTGATGTGGGGATGGGTCCTTCTCCTCATCACTCTCAACCCTCGGTGGTACCTCGACACCCATCTTGCTTGCGAGTCGTTCCAGCATAGTCTCCACGCGCTGTCGGTGAAGGCGCTCCGTCGCACGTTCCCTTTTTGCTAGCAAAAGCTCATCATGGAGACTACGTAATGTGAGTTGGGGTTGGTCGCCATCCAAAACAGCCGATCCCTTGTGATCCAACTTAGTTTGATCATACCGGTAAGGGGGGGAGGGTTGAAAGTAAATATCATCAGAGGATGCTGGAATTTGAGCCTTGGTGAAGAGGTCGGAAATCAGATGTGGGAGAACCAAATAAGTTCCCTTCCTCTTTGCGTGAGCACAATTGTACAGGGTGTCATAAAGGATGTTTTCCAACTTCACACGCTGACCCGTCATGAAAAGGAATATAAGCAAAGCAGTTAACTTTGGCACAGTGCTGCTATTGCCTACAGGGGTGACATTAAAAGTAAGAAAGTTCAACCATATTCGGGCCTCTTCATTCAGGCTCCTTTGCTTAAGATATATTTGCTTGCCTCTTGGTCGATACCATTGAGGTTCACCTGGTTTGACCAAGGTATCAGCAATTGCCTTGAAGGGAAAATTCTCAGCCTCTTTCTTCAGAAGATGATATTGGCATTGGGGATAGAAAGGCAAATCATAGAATTGGCGAATGAATTCCGGACTGATGAAGTTCTTGCCATAAGGTGGGACACCTCTCAACTGCATTGACGAAATGCCGTGACAATTGGCATAGTAATAGAAATGGCGAACAAAGGTTTCATTGCCAGTAGCCCGGGATGCCAACAGATGCCCTAACCCAAGGTGTTCCGTTGCCAACTTGTAGAACTTAAACCGATTATTAGGCGGGAATTCTCGCTCTGGACGCAGAGGTCTGGAGTTCATGAGATTTTTGACAACGTCTAGCAAATCTGGTGCAGAAGTGGAGGGAGGTGGTTGAGGTGGTGGAGGCACAGGACTTGAAGGGGCAGCAGCAGCCTTTTTCCGTTTAGGCGCTGGCTTTTTAGGAGCAGCTCGACGCTTGGTCATTATCTGCAAACATCAAAACCAAAGAAAACACACACAACAACCATGAACAATCTACAACTAACAAAAGAAAAGAAAAAGAGAAACACTAGGCCTAAAAGAAAAAGTTCCCCCAAACTTGTGGCTGACTAAGAACCTCAACAAGGCAATCCATAATTCCACTCCTAAACCGATCCTCGCTTCCTCATATTAGTACAAATGATCTCAAAGTGATTCACCAACTCAAATGATCCTAAAGGGGCCCTCCAACTCAGTTAAAAAAAAAAAAATTTGAAACATCCACTTGAGAAAGTATATCTTAGTGCAAAATGAAGTTCAAGAGTTGGAGGGATTTCCAAACAATTGGCACATGCAGGCGAATTCGAGAACTTGTAGGTGCGTTGTCAAAACTGAAAAGGGACTCTGGTAAGATGATGTCAAAGCCATTGTCATGGCAGTAGAAAAATGAGCATGAAAGCAGTGCGAAACCAGATTTTCCAAATGAAGCACCTCTAGAACAAGTAAACAAGGAACAAGGGTGCAAGCACCTAAGCGTATGCAGAAGGTCTCGAATTAGCCATTCATGTGCCTATATGCAAGGAAACAAGAGACATGCACATGTACCTTTCAGAGGTTATCCAAACCACTAATGCTTAGTACACGAATCACCAAATTAAACCACATCAAGGCAAGCCTAAGTGTAAAAAGCTTCACCTAAAACGAGTTACAGCTGTGCAATCCTAGGCTCATAGATTAGAAGAATATCCACATAGATAGCACATGTAGCCTAGTCAGAGAGTTGACAAAAATAGTCAAAAAAAAAAATTTTTGTGTGTGACAAAATGGCCTCTAAAAATCAAATAATTGTGAAAAACGAGTAGGACTTCGAGGCTCCCAATTCCAGTTTCTAAAGCATGTGACAAAGCACAATGATGTCCAAATAACCAAGCATGTGCAGCTACGGTGGGGCCTCAACTAATGGAAATAGGAAACTATGTAACTAGTCAGGCACACTGATAATCCTCAAACAACCCAAATAAGTTCAAGCTTAAAATTAGCATGCTTCCCCTATTAATCATAACCACAAAGTCTCCATATGGCCGCCCTAATCACAATCTCAATCTTAATCTATACTAGCCCAACAAAAACTGGAGAAGGATATGCAAATTACCTTAGACAAGAAGAATAGCACCACTGCACAAAGAAGCCAAAGACAAGATCAACCACCGTGAGCGTGACTGGAATAGATGAGAGAGAATGAAAGGAGGGGTCTCCGGTTGTGAGGGGCTGAGATGGTCGACGGTGAGAGAGGGTGTGTGTGTGGGTCAGATGGTCGACGGTGAGAGGGTGTGTGTGTGTGGGAAATGCTGGAGATGGAGCTGAGAGGAATGGGGAAGGGAACGACGAGTGAATGGGGGGCTGGGCCGACGGTGCAGCTGGTGGTGGAGGCTGGGTCGACGGTGCTGTGTGGTTAGGAGCTGGGTCGACGGTGCTGAGGCGACGGTGGAGCTGGTGGTGGAGGATCGGGGCCACGGTGGAGGTGGGTGAGCGGAATGGGAGTCGGTGGAGGCTAGATCGATGGTGAGAGAAGAGGGAGACGGTGGTGAGAAAGAGAGCAAGGGCAGGATTGGAGGAGATGGGGTCGACGATGAGAGAGGGGGCGTGAGCGACGGAGGTCGACGGTGGGGCTGGGGGCGACGGATCTGGAGTGGAGTTGGGAGAGCGGGGTTGAGAAGCGGGGAAGTGGGGGAGGTCGACGGTGGATGAGCTGTGGGCGTGAGCGATGGGGGTCGACGGTGGGGCTGGTGGCGACGGATCTGGAGTGGAGTTGGGAGAGCGGGGTTGAGAATGAGCTGGAGTGAGAGACGGATGAGGTGTGGAGAGGGGTGGAGTGAGAGAGGGGAAGGACGGTGTTTGATAGTGATGGAGGAGGGAATTTACAATTAGGGAGTGGAAATTTTAAGTTGGGAATGAATTTAGTGTGAATTGTGGTGTAGATTCAAATGGGTGAATGGGGAATACAATGAAAGAATGAAGGGTAAAGAGGGAAGGCTAATATTTTTTTATTATTATTTTTTCTTTTTCTTTAATTTTTAATTAATTTTTTTTTTTTTTTTAGGCTATCGGATGCACAGAAAGGGTGTAAAATGGCATATGTTTGCCTTGACCTCGCTATAGCGAATCGAAGGCGAAGTCAAGGAAAACTGCACAGAAGGGGTAAAAATTGGCATATGTTTGCCTTGACCTCGCTATAGCGAAGCGAGAGCGAACCCAAGGGAAATTGCACAGAAGGGGAAAAAATTGGCATATGTTTGCCTTGACCTCGCTATAGCTAAGTGAAGGCGAAGTCAAGGAAAACTGCACAGAAGGGGTAAAAATTGGCATATGTTTGCCTTGACCTCGCTATAGCTAAGCGAGAGCGAACCCAAGGGAAATTGCACAGAAGGGGAAAAAATTGGCATATGTTTGCCTTGACCTCGCTATAGCTAAGCGAGAGCGAACCCAAGGAAAACTGCACAGAAGGGGTGTAAAATGGCATGATTTTGCCTTCAGTATGCCATAGCAAAGCAACAGCAAACATAGATACACAGCAAATCACAGAAAAACCAGACATTTGTTGCAGCTTTGCCACAGCAAAGGAACAGCAAAGGATGACAGCAAACTAACAAAAATTCTGACAGCAAAATGAGATTCTCAAATCATCCTAACTCACCCAATTTCCACAAATGGTACCTTAATCTTATCACACACCATTCAATCACATCAAAACATTATGACAACACCACACAATAATAAAAATGCATAAAATGATTCCCAAATCACCCCAAATTCCACCAACAACACCCAACTCACTTCACAAACCATTGAGCCACACCAAAAAGCATAAGGGCAGCATGATGTACTCAAACATGGTGAAAACGGAGTGTTTAATTCCAAAGTTCCCTTCACCACATATAAATTCCATTTCAAGTAACATTCATCTTTGAGACAACCATTAAAGCAACAGCAATGATATTCAAGCAAGTAGTTGCAAATGCAAAAATTTAGGTGTACTTCCCTTTGTAGTTCCAACTCCTTGTATCAAAACGCACTTTGTAGCTCCAATGCAATGCAATTCGCTCAGCCATGGGAAAACCTTTCTTACCTAAAAAGGTAAGACCAAACATTAATTAGCACTTCACTTTAATGAGGATTTTTTAATTTTTTTTGCCAAACCTTTTTTGGTTGAAGCCAAACATACCATTTTGGCCCGCTTATTTTTCCTTATTATTTTTTTCTTTGTTTATATTAGCCTTGTCATTTTATACAACAATTGAGTCTCACTTCTCTGTTTTATGTATTAGGAAAAGGATACAAGGACTATGTTGATATTTGGAGTGCAACATTTCACGGGGATGTTTTGGAAGTCGGAGGGCTAATCTTCAGTCAAGCATGGCTGCAAAATGAAAGGAATGAGCATGATGATGTGGGGAATGCTGATATGTCTGAATCCATGGGTGTGACTGGTGATGTGGGGAATGAGGCTAATACCTTGAGTAAATGAATTCCTGACATAATTTACCAGTTGTATCCATTAGCTTAAAATACACCAGATGCAATACATCCTTCAAGCTTACAAGCAAGCAGTGCGGAATATGACTTTCTTATGGGCGACAGTGGGGCGAGCATTTGCTCTAACAACATCTCATGCCTCCAACGCAACAATTAAGCTATTTGTTATAAAAAACGCCCTTTTTATCCTAGATTTTTTTAAAAATTAAAACAACAAAAGTCCTATTTTAACACATCATCCACGACAGCTGTGTGCTCCCAAAATTTACAATCACTAGGTGACTGATCATGTGCAAGTGACACTGCTAGCGTTGTCAGCACCACTGATAGGGTTAGGCAGGCTGCCATAACCCCGACATTGGATACATTCGTGTTTACTTTTTAATATGCTCTTGGACATTTTTTTGCGGCAGCCAACTCCTCCAAATATTTTACAAAATCATTGTGAAGAGCTGCAAGTATTTGGGTTTGCAAGTATATTTAAACCATACCACACGCGGTAGTGAATAAAAAATTAGCCACAGGTACATATATACAGGTGGAGGCTGCGAAGGCGAATAGGACTGAGGCGCAAGGGTGAAAAGTAAACACATATATACCCACCGTCGGGTTTATGGCAGCCTGCCTACTACGCGGTAAAATATTGCTATATACACACCTAGAAAATAATAATAGGTAATTAATTATGAAATTTTATACCTCACGCGGTATCAGACCAAAAATTTGTACTGTTCATACATGGAGTATTTTTTCAGAGGAGGAAAGAAATAAGAGACACAAATTTCCTTGAGAATGCTCTTACAAAATGAATGGGACACGAAACGGGGAAGGACAAGTTTTCACTAAAACACTATATGGTGTTGTGCCCTGATCCTATTTATAAATCCTTTTTAACTAAATTTCACATGCCGAGAAAATATAGCTAACTCAATAATTATAGAATAAATTTCCAACTTTGCTCTCATTTATGAATGGATATTTTTTTAATTATTTTCCCTCTCTCAATCTTCAATAAAGCAAAATTATCATAATCTCATTTACTGCCTTAAAATTAGACTTATAAATAAGATCAAACTTTTTTAATCAAAAATATTTATAAATAGGGAATATAGAGGGTGGCTTACATTCGTGTTTACTTTTCACCCCTGCACCTCGGTCACATAGCCGGGAGGGAACAAACCCGACTGCGGGGACCTTCGGGTTTTTAAAAAAGAGACACCTTTATCTTAAAATATCAAATATAATCATAAAACAAGTAAAAGTTCATGGAAGAAAAATAGAGAAATTAAATAAAAACAATGGATGAGAGACCCAAACCAAAAAGAAACTGTTAGAAAAGAGCGCAGAAGAACAAGAATGGAAACTGGCAACTGATCGATGATCTCCAAGAGGAATCGAAAAATGGACACTAAACACACAAGTAGCAGCAGAGCAATAAACACTAAACAGTAGTGAACACAAATATGTGAAGAATATTTTGAACTTAAAAAGGGTTTTAAAGAATTGATCATGGATCTGAGAGCTTTCGCTCACTCTGAAAGCAAACCCAAGTGAGAGCTTTCATGCATGACAAATCTGTGTTGCCAAAATTTAGAAGCAAAACATACGGACAACCTTATTAGAATATTTACACTTTATAATAAAATATCCTTATATTTACAACATGTCAGTTACTTTTGGAGAACATGTTTCAATTCTTTAGCAGCATCTCTATAATATTTTCTCGTCTCAGAGTCTTGATAGTCCTGCTCACCAAAATGTTTATTTTTAATATGCTCTTGGACATTTTTTGCGGCAGCCAACTCCTCCAAATATTTTACAAAATCATTGTGAAGAGCTGCAAGTATTTGGGTTTGCAAGTATATTTAAACCATTTGAGTAATATACCAATAGAAATACAGAACAATGCTTCTTACCTAGATAGTTGTCATCAACTTCAAACGACTTGGGGATTAAGGAAGTGTATTCCTAAATAATGATGAGACAAGGAAAAAAAACAATGAGCATCAAAGAGATGATAAATAGTGACTATACCAAAATAGAATAATACACTGCATAATGAAAACTAACGCGGTGTACTTACAGGATTAAGATATGTTTTGTAGACAGAATCATCTACCAATATCGTATTTGATGAATTGTAATTCTTGTACACTTTCCACACTCTTTCTAAATCCTTAAACATTATTGGCTTCTCATTATTGCCAATGACCTTCTTCTTTGAAATGGTGCACTTATGTTGATTCTGCAAAAACATCAGTTCCAAATAAAAGGATATTATACATATGTTGATTCTGCAAAATACATCAGTTCCAAATAAAAGGATATTATACATTTCTACCAATAAATATATTTTTTGCGGTTAAAGAGGAACTTACCCAATAGAAGAGGAACTTCAGACCGTATACTTCTTTTTCAAGAGTTTGGCATGTCTTGATGACCTTTACTTTGGATGACCAAACCGCAACAACGAACTTTGTTGAGCAAAATTGCAAAAAAGATCGATAGTGTGGTCTATATTTTGGTCGTTGACCAAAAACTGTTTGCAAAAGCAATCCAATTAGTTTGCAATGAATACGTATAAATCAGCCTTACGATTTTAAGTTAGTTGTAGTCCTCACTCGACTTCAAAAGCACTCCGTTCAAATCCAAAATTAGCAGCTTTTTTGGTGGCCCATCCGCCAAATGGTTACAGATTTCCCGGCCATACATCAATGAATTTATTGGTTGGCCCTTTATAATCTCCCAGATGATGAAGTTTCTTGCAATTTGAGAATCCACCTGTGCATATAAAACTTCAAATAAGGTCTCATATATTAAAAAAATGATCCTACAAGAACAAACACGATTCTTCATACTTACTTGATCTGAAAATGAGGGTTTATATCCCATCGCCCAACATTGCATCATCTTCAATGAGAGGGGGCCACAACTAGAACCATCATTTTGCCTTGGAATCTCTGTAAGCAGATAGAATGTCCATTTGCGATCTTCGTCATTGATCAATTTATTAACAAGAGATGCCTGCACTCCAAAAAGAGAAAATACATTAATGCATTCATCTTATGCCCTTTATAGTAAGATATGTTGCACTTAAGCTTGTTCATACCGTCAACTCCTTTATTGTGTCATAGTAAGATCTCGTATGTTCTATAGTATCCAACACATAGGCTGTGCTGCCCTCCAAATGAAAAACCATTAAGTGCCAATGTGCTCTAAAATTTACTGGCACAAAAATCTGCAATATCATACAATAAACAATCAGAAAGATCTCCTATATCATACAATTAACACATGAGCAAGCAGTTACCTTTTCTGCTCTTTCAAAATACCTTTTGGAAGCTTCTTCTGTGAAATACAAATCAGAGAATTCCATACTTGGATAGGACCTTGCAAAAGATGACTAAACCCAGACTTGGAAATAAATTTGTTAGTCACATGGTAAAAATGTAAAATGATCCTATATGCAAATAAGCAATTCAAAATTATTAGAATTTACCAGCAACTGAGGATTTGCAAAAGCGAAACTCCCATTTTCTCTCTGGAGTAACTTCATGTATATGACCATGATCTAAAATAATGAGAAAGATCCAATTTATACATTTATAGATCTTTTAGAAAAGTATTAACAAACACAGGAGACAAGAGTTTAGAAATCTTAACTGAGTCATTAAACCATTGCTCAGCTTTCATGTACTTTAACAAATCATGTCTAGAAAGTGTCCAAGCGCCAAAGGTATTTGCTTCCACATTCCAACTATTGACAATAAATAGAAAATCAGATAACTTACTCTTTTTAAATATAGCCAACAACAGTCGACTTACTTTTCACTAAGTCCATTGATGCAGCCATGAACAATGTGACTCAGCTCTTGCTGATCACACTGTTCAGGTATTGCTTCTTCCAGGAATTTCAAATCCCGTAGCTTGACTTGATTTAGATCTTGTTTCTCAAAAATTTTTGAATCCTCTAGCTCTTTTATTTTTTGTTCCTATGCAAGAGTCATTCAAAAAAGATATCAAATTCAAATACAAGCAGGTATTAAGCCAAACCTTTATAACTTACAAATGTTTTAATTCTCTCTTTTTCTGCTACAATTTCCACTGATTGGGGGGAGGAGTTAGATACCTGCACCACAACAAAATTAATTACAATGGATCAGTATTTTCATTTTTAAGATTTTACTTTTTAATTTTTATCAGAAATAATTACTTGATCAAAAGTAATTGCAATAGACTTACTCGAATTCTTCTTCTGTATGTTTTTTTGAATTCTGGTCTTGATTTTTGTCTTTCTTGATGTAACCACTCTTGTATCCAATCTTGAACATGGATTTTATCTCTTTCCACCCCGACATCATTAGACAATCTTTTTTTCCACACGTCCCAATAATTTTTTTTTCCTGTTCCTGATGCATAAAACAAAGAAGTGAGAGTGAATTATTGTATAAAACAAGAACGAAAGACTTGAATTTGATTTGCATAGTAAATAGATCAAGACTAACATAACCAAAACAATTTTCAAACAAGACCAAAGCATACCGTTTGTTCCTTTACATCTTATTACTTTTTTTTTATCTCTTGTCTTAACCTCTTTTACCATCCAATTTTCCATCTCTCCATGTAGCTTTTTGGAGAGCTGAAACTGCATTGGACCAAGGTAGGGTCTATGGTAAAGGCCAACATCCAACCTGAACATTGGCAGTATTGCCAATCCCATTGTCTTTTGTTCCTTATAAAAAAATGGCATATCAGAAATGCTCCAATAGGGATTCCAATCAATGTTTTCCTGCATATGCACCAACATGCGTTAGAATATGAACTTTGCCAAGTAGTTGTAGAAAATTAAAATAATAGTAGTGATAGGAACTTACAAGCTTCAAACTATTAAAGCAATCAAGTATACTAGCTCTGTGAACTTCAGGATACGAGGTATTGAAAATTTTTCTTAATATTGGAGCCCATCCACAAGCTAGCGGGAATTTTGTTGGCGGCTCCTCCAACTTGTATAATTCGCGCAAAGGCTTGATATATATAAAAGCAAAAATCTGAAAAATTTTAAAAAAGAGTTGAATATGTTCTAAAATAAATATAGTTAAAAGAAATGCAAGAACATAGGCAATGGGCTTACAGTTAGAGCAAACATACTGCCTCCAATGCCGGCTTTGCTTTCAGTCCCAGATTTGTCTTCGACACTTTTCTTATATTTTTTCAAGCAATGGTGGATCTCCACCAAAGCAGCCTCTCCCCATGCAAAATTCTTTAGGTCACAAAATTTGTCTTGGACATCTTCGAAAAGCTTTGCATATTGAACATTCACAAAATTCCCACAAGAACTAGGAAAAATTAAACTTCCTAGTAAAATTAGAATAGTTGCCCTTATTCTAAGTGTCTTTTCATGAGTATAACAATTTTCACTTCTTTCTGTGGCAATCTTCTTCAATTTGTCCAAACTAATGCCACTTCTTTTACTATATACTTCAATGTTTGGAAAGATGGAGTTAGCTATAACTTCCCCATCTTCTTGATGCAATATAAGTGGTCTACCACTAACTGACAAACCAAGAATATGAAGAATATCCCTTAACCCAAAATATAGTTCCACTTCCTCATTTTGACCAAATTTAAATAACTGAGTGTTAGGATCATACTTTTCTGCCAAAGTGCTAACCAAAATCCATGAACATCTGCGATCCTGAGTGGCAAGCTGGAAGAGGTACTCTAATCCAGTGGAATTTACGGACTCCTCCACTTCCTTACCAACATTTAAATCCAGTTTCTTAGATTTTTGATAGACTTTTCCCAAAGGAATTTCTGCAGTCAAAGTAATACGTTAACCGGTAATCATATTAAATCAACCATTAAGAAACACTTAATCATTAAACTTACTGCCTATATTTTCCTCCGCTGTGCGAATTTCCTCTGGTTTTTCCTCCATTTCCAAGAAAAGCCAAAACTTAGAAAAGCTTTTAGCTCTGGTGTAAAGTTGCAAAAGCTCTGGTGTAAAGTCGCAAAGACGAGAGGTTTTTGAAATGGGGGAAATGGTGTTAAGAGAGAACCCACCGTCGGGTTTATTATAATATGCTCCAGTATGTAAACGAAAAAAATAATGGTTATAAAGTCGCAAAAGCTCTGGTGTAAAGTCGCAAAGACGAGAGGGTTTTGAAATTGGGAGAGATAGGATTCGAGAGAACCCACCTTCGGCCCTGTTATAAACTTATAATATGCTCTGTAATCAATAAAAAAAATTAATATAATCAATAAATTCTATAATATAAACAAATAATAATAACGTTTATTATTTCGTGATAAAGCTTATACCACGGTTTATAAAATTTATTTATTTTTCATGGATTGCAGATATAAATCAGATTTTAAGAGTTCAGATTTACTTATCTATTTTTCATGAACTTCCAACTCAACTAATCCACAGAGGGCTTCATTTTCTACGTGAAGGCATTGAAGAGGGCAGGTTTAAACATAAGATCTTTAGAGTTCCAGATAGATTTACAGAAGGTTGGAATGTCCCACCAGAAGGCTATGTTCGGATCGATGTAGACGCTGCGGTTGACAAACATAGGAACTCTGCTGTTGGAGGAGTAGTGCGTGACAATCAAGGAGCATGGATTTGCGGTTTCCAGCAAAACACGGGTTTCAGTTCCGGCTCAACTGCCTCGGAGATTCAAGCAATCAGCATTGGTCTAAAGTTTTGTGAATCCAGAAATTTCAGACGGATCAGGCTTTACACTGACTCATTAGAAGCAATCCAACTACTATACCAGACTGGGGGTCATTACCACCCGCTACAGTTGGAAGTGGAGGAAGTCGGGAAATTAATCTTCAAGGATTGGGATTTAGAGATTCATCATTGCCACAGAGAAACCCTTAAATGTGCTGACGCTTTGGCAAAAAGGGCCCTGGATTTGAACAACGATTTGCATCTACTGTATCTCCCACCGGATTTTTGTTTGGCCCAACTGTTAGCTGATCTTAGCTAATCTTTGGGGTTTTGTAGCTTCTTGCTCTTGGTTTTTTTTTCCAGTTCCTGTACTTTTGGCCGTTGTGGCCTCAAGAGGTTTTTCCCCTCTTGTCACTTCTAATTAAAAAAAAAAAATTTTATAAAATAATGAATCTGAATGATTTATTTTTTTAATCTAACTCCGTTAAGGATTTTTATTTTTTAATTAAAATTTATATTAAAATTTATTTTAATGTTAGAAATAAAAGACTATAAAATATATGTGATATACATTGTTTAATGGATTTAAATGAAAATTTGATAAGTTTTATACCTTTTTATTTTCATGATCTGTTGCAGTTGTCTTCTCCATAGTTATTCTTGCGGCTCGTGTTTTTTCTTTCGGAAGTCTACAAACTCTCAAGCAAAACTAGGATTGAGTATTAAGGGTAAAATAATAAATAAATTTTATTTTTATATAAAATTTAATTAAAAAATATATTTTTGAAATATTTTAAAAATATTCTTAATTGAATTAACTGTTTTGACTTAAGTGTATGTTTTTAAACCGAATAATTAAGGAAAAACAGGATGTTCAGAGTATTTTATTAAAAAAGAAAATCAAGAATGAGCAGTTCGTTTTAATTTCTTCCGAACCGAAGAGAAAGTAAACTCACTAAACTGAGATTGTAATTGGTGGTGGGGGTGGTGGGGTGAAGCAATATTGGTCCTGAGTCCTGACTTGGTTTGCTTCTTTAAAATCCCCCACCGTCTTCCTCTTCTCTGTGCTCCACTCCGTTCGCATTTTATTCGCCATTTTCGCTTCCGAACAAGATTGATCTCCCTGTATACAGCATCTGTGAGGCCTTCTTCGTTTCTGGGTATGGCTCTTTATTTTCATTTTTGCTATCCTTTGTTTGTTCCCATAGTGTTCATCCCCTTTGCTCGAGTAAACTGTGGTTGGACGGTGGTGGGTCGTTATCATTTCATGATCTTCGATGTCTTTTTCTGATTTTCCCCTCTTAATTAAAAGATAGATAAATTGTGCTCGTGGTCTCACTAGATTCATTCTGAATTTTTGGGATATTGTGTTCTTGTTTCCTTTTCAGTCGTTCTTCTGGGACCATTTCTCATTTAAAACACTGAATCGAGGACCCCTTTATTCATCTGCAAACTAAGTTGTTGACATATAGAATATATAGATCAAGCAAATAGTCTTTCTATGCTTAACTACTAGTTCTTCTTGAGAAAGATTAGGCTTTGATAGAGATGGCATTTATTCTAATCATTTAATGATATTTTATTTGTTATTATTATAATTACTTATGTTTGTTTCATTACTTTCGTAAGTGTGTTACAATGCTGATGAACGGCAAAATAACCCCTTTAACATATTAGAAGGGTTTTTTTTTTCCCAGCTAATAACAGACATGGGAAATATAATAATATGATGTAAAAAGTCCAAATAGATTCACAAATCAAACGCCCCCATAGCATTTCTGTGGAAAAAAAAATCCCGTCAGTGCTTATGTTTGTCATATACAGTTTTTGATCAACATGTGGGATTTATGATGCATGGAAGTTAAGTCCTCTTGTAGAACTCAGGGTTATAAGTTTAAGTTTTCACTGGGCTATGACATTTTGGGTTGTTTAACTGCACTGACTAATATTTATTTTTACTGCAATACTTGACACACAAGTTGAATATGCCATCCAAATTATATATTAAAGTCTTATTGGGTTCATTCATTGCATCTTACCAGTCCTTGATTAGGTGGATCTCCCTCTTATAAAAGATTATCTTGATATATATAAATGCTCTATTCTTTTGTTCTTTTTTGATTTGCCAACCGGCTTCTGGAAGCCATATTTAGTCATAAAGCTTACTCAGTGTTATCAAGTCTATATTTTCCTGTATTGTAATTTTGAAACCCTCCATTTAAGAGCATCTTGGTTACACTGGGATGAAATTGAAATGAACTCTTCTTTTGCTTATTACTGAATACAAAATATTTGGTGATCCCAAAACATATGAATGTAGTCCTTTCGCATTGGTGCTAAACTCTCTATTTATAATCATGAATATCTTATTTGATTCTATTTCACTTCTATAATTATCAAGACATTGAAATCCATTTCTTTTGGTGCTGATGCTACAATATCTTTTCGATGACCCATTAAAGTATGAAGGGTAGATATAACTTTTGGTCCTTCAAGTTTAGGCTGATTTTGGATTTGGTCCTTGAAGTTTAAAATCGGTGGCGTAGGTTCATGAAGTTTAGACCGTTTATAAACGTAGTCCTTCAAGTTTCAAAAGGACTTGCTGGGTTCTCTGACAGTGTTAAATCGTCCTAGATGGCACTAACGACGTTAGTTTATCCTATGTGTAATGTTTGTTAGGACATCTGTTGTGGCAAATTTAATATATAATATTGGTCTGAATTTAAAAAAATAAATAAGAAAAGCCAACAAAACGTATGCACGCTTCAGCCCAAAAAGGAAAATGACAGTGGCATAAATTGATTTGCACAACGATATAAATCGATTTGCCTATATCGTAAATCGATACAAATTGATTTACTTATATCGTAAATCGATTTATCATTGTTGTCACAATAACACAAATTGATTTACCCATATCGCAAATTGATTTACCACTTCTTTAAGTGATAAACCTTACAGCGGACATAAAATAGAGCCAAGTGATAAAACAGAGACAATGACATAAATCGATTTTTGTCATTGCGACAACAATGATAAGTCAATTTATATCATACTTTAAATCGATTTATATCATTGTCTCTGTTTTATCACTTGTCTCTATTTTATGTCCATTACAAGATTTATCACTTAAAGAAGTGGTTAATCAATTTACGATATAGGCAAATCAATTTATGTCATTGTGACAACAATGATAAATCGATTTACGATATAGGAAAATCGATTTATGTTATTGCGATAACAATGATAAATCGATTTATGTCATTGTCTTTGTTTTATCATTTGTCTCTGTTTTATGTCCATTACAAGGTTTATCACTTAAAGAAGTGGTAAATCAATTTCCGATATAGGCAAATCAATTTATGTCATTGTGACAACAATGATAAATCGATTTACGACATAGGCAAATTGATTTATGTCATTGTGCAAATCCTCGTTTTCCTTTTTGGGCTGAAGCGTGCGTGCGTGCGTTTTATTGGCTTTTCTTATTTATTTTTTTTAAAATTCAGACCAATATTATATATTAAATTTGCCACATTAGATGTCCTAACAAGCACTACACATAGGATACATCAACGCCGTTAGTGCCACCTAGGTTTAACGCCATTAGACAGCCCAACAAGTTCTTTTGAAACTTGAAGGACTAACGTTTATAAACTTCAAGGACCTAAACCACCGATTTTGAATTTTAAGGACCAAAACCAAAATCGGTCCAAACTTGAAGGACCAAAAGTTATATTTACCCCCTTTTGAAACCTAAAGGACTAATGTTTATAAACGTTCTAAACTTGAGGGACTTAAACCATCAATTTTAAACTTTAGGGACCAAAACCAAAATCAGCTCAAACTTGAGGGACCAAAAGTTATATTTACCCAAGTATGAAACATAATCTCATAGTGACAGTCAACGTCCTCATTATTGAAGTGATTAATTCTTCTTCTCTTGACCTTCTCTTTCCTCTGGACACTGGTGTAATGGAATTTGAGCTGTCAAATGGTAAAATAAGGAGAAACTATAGAGTTTGAGGAACCTATGCACAAGGAACATATATGTAAGAGGAAGAAAAACTCTCTTGTATCTCATGAAATTTATATTCTATTCCACCACACAGCACTTTACCTTTATGAAATATATCTGATAACTGACCTGGCAAAGTTCAAGTATACCGAATGCATTGTTTGAGAGTCCCAAATTTGCTACGTGTCATCATTTTTCCATTACTACTTGACTGCTTTAAGTTGCCCTTTTCTGGTGCTTCTCCAAGCTAAGGGGCTGATGAAAGATGGGGATAAAACTATTTGTAGTATAGTCAATGATATATAGGTTGTGAATCTTTCTTATTGTTTTTAAGCATGGTTTTATTTTCCTTTATAGCTTACTGATGAAATAAAATACATAAATGCTTGTCTCTTCTATCCAAATTTTCTTCCTTTCCCCTCTCCCTTATCCTATACCTGTCTGCTATTTTTTTTCTCTGAAGAAGTTCATTTGGTGCTTTAAGTGTTCAGAAGCAATAGATTGTCCTTACTCTTCATCTTAAATTTTTCTTGGCAGATGCTGCTATCTATTGCAATTCTTTATATTGACCTAGTTTCATCTCTTGTTTTATATAGGTCAAACTTGTGAATAAGGGTTCCAAATTCATGGCCTATGGGCACTACGTATCCCAGGAATGGAAACCCAGCCCTAGCGAGGATGAAAACTTGGCCGATGGTTGTTTCAGCTGCAACATCTGCTTAGACTTTGCTTGCGAACCGGTAGTCACTCACTGTGGCCACCTTTACTACTGGCCCTGCATCTACAAGTGGCTTCATCTCCAAACTGATTCCTTGACATCTGATGAGCACCCTCAATGTATATCCTACCACAATCATCCCGCTCTACAGCCGAGGACAGGCCTCACTGGCTCAAAGTGAGCACCACGATGAGAAGTCATTGGATCCGGACATTTTTATACCACCAAGACCACCTGCTGCAAGTGTTGAAGCTTCATTATCATTATCATTATCTAATCCTGCTTGTAACCCTAATCAGAATCCGCATTTTGTTGCTTCTTCTCTATACCATGAGAATGCTTCATCACCACAACAGATGGTTAATCTTGGTGCTAACTTGATGCCCGGTTTTCATCATCCTCTGCGTGGGATGTTTGGGGAGATGGTGTATGCTAGAGTGTTTGGTGACCCGGAAAATATATACGCTTATCGGAATTCTTATCATGTGGTGGAAGCTAACACCCCCAGATTGAAAAGGCAAGAGACGCAGGCAGACAAATCATTGAAGAGAGTATCAATTTTCCTGTGTTGCTGCCTCGTTTTGTGTCTTCTCGTGTTTTAGAACTTGGTAGTTGAAATGACTTTTCTCTACCTGCTGTAAAGAGTTGTATTGTATGGTCCTTGAGCTTTGTAACATACTGCATTATGTTTGTTGTTGAGTATGAGGCTAGTGAACGTGTTTTTCACCATTTATGGTACACGATAAGGGAGCTTGATATTGCCGAAAGTCACAGTATGAGAGTAAGCAAGCTTTTGAACCTTTTTTTTCTTCTTTTTTCGAATTTATTTATTTATTTTGGTCTCTCCTGCAATGGATAATATTTGTGTGTCTAAGCTGGTTAAGTGGATTTGGTTTTGGTATCCATTTTTAGGGTTGTTCACTAAGTGTATATCGTATCTGTATTTTGATGTCGAATAAAAAGTATTTTTATTTTTTTGTGTATTTTAATTTAATTTATTTTCATAAGTGGGTTAGACATGTTTTTCTATATGTGGTGCCGGTGTATGGAATATGGGAAGCAAATTGTAATGTTCATATATGTTTTGAATTTATAAGAACCCATTATCTTTAGAAACTAAGAACCATAACGAAAAGAAAGTGATAAAATTTAGAGAAGTAGAAAAAAAAAGGAATACAACAAATTGTCATCCTTAAAAAAGAAAGAAAGACAAAACAAAAATGGAAATAAAGTTTGAGTATTGGTTCCAAGTTTCACTGGTGCATCACAACATGACATTTTTTCTGACATTTGCTCCTATTTAGAGTTTTTTAAACCATGTTTTGTCCCATTTACACTCGTATTAAACTTCTATGTAGAACATTTTATCTTTTATTTTAATTTCTAATATAATTGTTTTTATTCAAAAAATTATTATTATTATTTGATTGGAAAACTATGTAATGATAACATGTGAATATTCATAATACTTCCTTTAATTCTTAATATAAGACATGATTGTCTAATTTGATTTGATAAAGCAAAATTAATTAATTTAGTTAAGATGATATGCATTTTTTAAAACACTCCATTTATCTTCCTTAATTTCTTCCTTCACTCTCCTCTTTAAAGTAATTAATTAGCTTCCTTAATCTGTCCAAAAAAATCAACTTTATTTTATAGGGAGAATTACACAGGGGTCCCATGGAAGCTAAAATACGAAGAAATGGTCCCGGGAAAATCTGAAATTACCCTCAAGTCCCAAAGGACCATTTTGTAATAAAATCCATTTGAGAAAAGTCTGAAATACCCTTAAGTTTGCAAATAGGGCAAATTGAGTTTGAAGCTTCTTTGGCTAATTTGACGAGCTGAGATTCAGGCATTTCAGTGAAGGTGTTCGTGCATTTCGGAAGCTAGCATTCAGCCACTTGAGTGAACCCCGAAAGGCGAAATCTTTGGCAAACGGAAGCTATCATCGGTGACGGTGTTTGTGCGTTCTCGGAAGCTAGCATTCGGCCACTTGAGTGAGCCGCGAAAGGCGAGATCTTTGGCAAAGGGGATCTTCGGCAAAGGGAAGCTAGCATCGGCGACAGTGTGTGTGTGTTTTCGGAGCCCAATCTGCTTCGATCACCTGAGATTCGGCCAGTTGAGTGAACCCCGAAAGGCGTCATTTTCGGCGACGGTGTTTGTGCGACGGTGTTTTTGCGTTTTCGGTGTTTCTGCATTTTCGAAGGCAAGATTTGACTGTTCAAGAACAAGCAACACACCACAAAGGGAAAGCCAGAGGTGAGTGGAGCCAAGAGATCTTTCGAAAAATCCTACTAGCTATTTGGTCGGTTAAGTTCCTCTTCGTACCTTCTGCTCTTGTTTCATTTTGTTTCTTGATCATTCACTCTGAGATTTTTATGCTTCATTAGTTTGTGCATATTCATACTAGCATATTCATTTCCACATTCTTAAAAGATGGACAACCCCGATGAGCATGATTTCCACAGAACTTGTGAATTTAGCTTGATTAGCTTGATTAGGATGTCCACATTTCCACATTTCCACATTGTTAAAAGATGTTTCTATTAGGATTTAGCTTGATTAGGTGTCTTGAATTTGATCTTTAGGTTGTTTAACTTGTTTTCCTTTGTGTGTTTCAGTTCGTGGCACTAAGTTTAATCCCTTTCTGAAACTTTTTGATTTTCCATGGTAGCTAAAATAGAATTTGTTGAATTGTGATCACCATTGTTGCTCACTGTTATGGTTGTTTTTGGCATGTAGAGAGTGCTAAACATTGTGTTGTCATTAAATCATGGTCAAATGCTTGTGATGTTGAGTGTCTATTAACCTAAGGAATTCCCTCAATTACATCTACTGTTGTTACCTTTTGTGCTTTATTCATTGACTATTTGACAGGGATGTATAAATTTTTGTTAAAGTGAAATATATATCTTAACACTTGAATTTTCTCAAATTGTCTTGTATTTCCAATCTGTTGCATTTTGCATTTTGCAGTGAAATCTATTTGTTTACTCTTATTATCTTGTATGCTTATGCAAAGATAAGCCTGGTGCCTTGAGACATTATGCTGAACTGTGACTTATAATCATAACGACGTGGGTTTATTTCAATGTTTCTTTTGAATTAGTGTAATATGTTCCATTTTGGTGATAGTGTTAAAATAAATCAGTTACAGAGGCATAGGAAAATTATATTCAATTAGCTACAGTTTAAGATGTTTTTGACATTATTTGTGCCAATGTTGTTCATTTGTCTGCATTTTTTAATCATTTGTAATAGTAATCAGCAATTATGAGCATGGTTTGGTTTTTTCTCTTGGATTCCCTGCTATCTTGAGGTGGTTTTTTGTCATAGTGTTTCACCATAAGTGAACTTTCTGAAATTATCAGTTACCAATGTTGAACTTCATTGTTTGCTTTTTGCTTTTTGCTTTTTGTTTTTGGTTTTTTGTTTTAGTTTATTGGGTACGTAGCATATTTGTTTTCATGGTGTAGTGGTTGTATTTATTGTGTCTGTTTATTGTAATTATTCTTTTGCCTATGGTCTGCATATTAGATTGTTGAGCTTGTTCTTTATGATTAATAATCTTTTGTTATGATATGTTACTTGAAAAGCTTAGATGCCTTCATGGGGAGGCTTTGTTATGTAACATTATGATTTTCAAGTTGTGTTTGTTTTTAGACTTGTGATTGTCACCAAGTTGTATGTATTGTGTGGACTGATTCCTTGTCTATTAAGTTCGGTTTTATTAAATATGGTAATGAGTTTATATATCTTCTATTTATTTGTCCCTATCCAACTGTCAATCAATTGTGTTATGTTTCAGTTGTATGTATAAAGAGCTAATGGTGAACAATCTATTTGCAGGGAAGGAAGATGGAAAAATCTGGTTCAGGCAAAAAGAAACAGCGAAAAAACAACCCCACACGAACAAGGGCAGCCAGCTTTTCTAGCTATACCTTACTCACGGAAGAATTTTTCAGCCATAAGGAGGACATTGAACATGCCTTGTTATCTGGAGCTACAATCTTTAACATTACAATTTGTAGTCTTATTGATGTTCCAATTTATGCACAGACACAGCTACTTGATTATTCAGGCAAAGAAAAAAGAAGCTTTGTAATATTTTTCTCTATAATGTTTTCGTCCTAGTGTGTTGATGAAACTTTATGGCCTTGTTGAATTTCTAGTTTATGTAATGAAGAATCAGGTGCTACTTTATTCGGTAGAAGAAAAGAGAAGCTTGTAGTTTATTCATATAAGCTTGTTGTCCAACTTCAAACTTGTACTTGATATGTTATGAATATTTATGAATTACATAGTTATTTTTGTTTTTGCATGTACACTACCTTGAGAGTTGAAATCGAATCAGGGCGGACGGAGAGTGAGTCATCAAAGAAAAAAGAAGCTTCATAATGTTTTTGATGTGTTTTCGCTTCAGCTTCGCTATAGCGAACCCACGGCGTACGCGGTCAGAAGGCCCCTTTTTTATGTGTTTTCGCTTCAGCTTCGCTATAGCGAACCCACGGTGTACGCGGTCAGAAGGCCCCTTTTTTATGTGTTTTCGCTTCAGCTTCGCTATAGCGAACCCACGGCGTATGAGGTCAGAAGGCCCTTTTTTATGTGTTTTCGCTTCAGCTTCGCTATAGCGAAACCACGGCGTACGCGGTTAGTGAGTTAGCTATATTTTCTCGGCATGTGAAATTTAGTTAAAAAAGATTTATAAATAGGATCGGGGCACATCACCATATAGTGTGGATCCACCTTTTTAGTGAAAACTTGTCCTTCCCCCGTTTCGTGTCCCATTCATTTTGCAAGAGCATTCTCAAGGAAATTTGTGTCTCTTATTTCTTTCCTCCTCTCTCCTAGTATATAAAAGGAGCTCCTCTCTCCTAGTAATAAATAAAGAAGGAAAAGTCCTATTGGATATTATTGAGATGAAAAGAAAGAGAGGGAATAAGAATTTCAAATGGATGGGAATTTTAAAATTTGAAATCATCTTACAGAAAAAGAGTAAGCATGGGGCCATGTGGACAAGCAGCACCGTTTATAGAGCCAGTATTGTTCATATGAACAGCAAAAATAAGAGAAGCTGCACAGCTTGTACTAATTATAAGATATAATTTTTTAGTTGTTAATATTTTTCTAATTTACTCCTATTTTTCTAATTTTACTTAAATTTGTCTTTTAACTAATAACTTACGAATTATTTTTAATTACCTTGTTTTATTAACCTAAACCCCGTTATGCTAAAAGCAAGTGAGACTTGCTCGTGTGTTTGAACCCAGGCTATTCAAGCATCAATGGTCCGATTTGAAGTTTGCATCTTATAGGTTATACCCTCGTGATATAAAAGATGTTCCGGGAGATTATGAGTTTATTTATATAATAATAATAATAATAATAATAATAATAATAATAGCCCTTATTCAAATCAAATTTTAGTAGTTTGAAGAAATTATTTATGCAATTTTAAGTAAAATTACAAAGACATTTTTTTATAAAGAAAATATTCGAGTCAAGTTTATATATATATATATATATAGCAGGTGACTGTTATATTTCTTTTTAGTGGGTTTATATATTTCTTTTAAGTGGTCACAACCGGCCTTAAAAACCATTCTTTTTAGGGCACAACCGGTCTAAAAAGTATTTTTTAGACTTATTCTAACAACCGATCTAAAAAGTAACAGACTTTTTAGACTGGCTCTAACAAGATCTAATTCATAATCGGTCTAAAAAGTCTTTTTTCCACTAGTGCCTATATGAATATAAAACTTGACATAATAGTTATGAAAAACTTGATATGAATATGATTCTTTTTATTAAATACTAGAATTAAATCTAAAGCACAAAAAGAGGGTAGAGGAGAGGAATGGCACCAGAGAAGCCAAATCACTTTGCCGACATGATCATGTGTGGCTTGTAAATAAAATTTTATAAATGAAAAAAGAAAGGGTTAAGCTCATTTAATACTTTGAAGCATGTTTCCCCTCAATGTATTTAATATCTGAAAGTATTTTGTAGTTCATTAAACATGTTTAAATACATCTAGTGTCCTAAATATTCTTTTGTGTGCTAGGAGTTAAATATTGGGTTGTATGGAAAAAATATATTAAGGTGCTAAATGGTCCAGAAATCATTTTAGGATGTTGAGTGGCGTTGAAAAAATATTTTAGGCTCTTGGATGGTACTATAATAGTCTCTCTGTTTGGTTCTATAAGGTAAAATTTTTTGGTATATCATGTTTCTTTTTGATATATCAAAAATTCAAAACTCATATTTTAATATTGTTGGGAAGCCGTGATAATTTTTTGAAATTTTTTGTGTAAATAATTAGAAAATAAAATACACGCATGCTTTGCAGTGTGCATAGTAAAAGCAAAGAATCTAAAATCACTATTTTCTCCATATTTGTTCACTTCAAATATGGCTTTTTCAAATTTAAAGGATTTGGTTTTGGGAGGATTCAACTCATTATTTTCCTGTAAAAAGCCACATCTGGTAGGGGTTTAAAATTCTTCAACCCCAATATTATTAAAACAAAGTTGTGGTAGGGAGGATGAGGAGAAAAAACTGGACGGTGATGACTAATGAAAAAGTAGGGAAGATTAAAGCAGGAAGGAGGTGACAAAAACAGTGAGCCATGAGGTAGAGATGTGTGAGGGGGGGGGGGGGAGAAATTATGAGTGATTTTTGATTAAAATTGGCAATATAATTATGGCAGGGCAAGGCCGGGTCGAGCCTCTTTTAGTAAATTTTCATAATAAACTCATACAACCACTAAGAACATATAGGAAATGTCTAAATTGTACATTTACCATTTTAGGACCGAGTAGAGAGCTCAAGGGTTTGGCACGCAAATTGAGGCATACGTTTCAAGGAGAAAAAGGCTTAAGGTAGGGAACTTTTCTCTCCTGCGTGTATTTCATATTTGTGCTGGTATATTAATGCATGTTATTACTTTCCTTGATCATGTGAAACATATATGAATGATTGAAGCCCTATTTCTAATTATGTTGTGGCTATAAGTATGTTGTTTTAAACATTGAACACACATATATGTCATTGTGTTAGCTTGAGTTTATGTAATGCAAGCATGTCATGTGTTATTCTACATGCATATTGGTATTATTTACTTTTGAGATTCTCTCGAATCTCACCATCCCCTACCAACAATTTAGACAAGTGAATACAGAAGGTACGCAGAGATCAGAGAATAGAACTACACGAGAGAGGATTGCAGTGGTGAAATGAAGAGGGAAAGATGTCTCCATTTCACTGGGACAGGTTTAGACATCCTAGTAGCCTTGTGCGGCTACTTTAATTGTAATTATAATGTACAAACTCTTAAGGGAAAGTTCTGTAATCCTGCACATATTATCAGTATATTTATATTATTCATGTGTTGCCCACTGAACCACGCATTAATATTTCGCTACAAGTCAAAATAAGTAAGGGTGTGACACACACTAATTACTACAAACTACTACAACTATTCCTTTGTTTGAGCGCATTCACGCAGGGAAAAAGCAGAGTCACTCACTTAATTGGCCTCATCGCTTCAGAATCTCGAAAACTAATGATGCCCAACTCTTTTATATATTTACTCATATTACCCCAACATCATCACATCCGATTTGACCTATCTACTTTTATTTTAACTTATGATCCCCGGTTGGGTATTCTTTTCTCTCCCACATCAATTGGCCTGACGCCCCCTCGAATTCCTCTTTTCTCCCCTTTTAGGGTGTATTTGGTTTGAGAGGGGAGGAGAAAGGAGGGTGGTAAATTAACTTTGGGGGCAGGAGGAACCCAAAATTTACCCTCTTATTAAAGGGAGGTGAGAGGGTAAATTTTGGATTCCTTCTGCTCAAAAAGGTAATTTACCCCCATCCCCTCCCCTCCCCTCAAGCCAAACACACCTTTTACTCTTACTTTCGTTGTGCCCTGACCCTGAACCAAAGTCACAATTTTCGTCCTTTAATATACTGATGTGATTCCATAGCACTCGACCATCTGAATGCTCTCATCCTTTAATATACTGATGTGATTTCATAACACTCGTCTATCTGAATGCTCTCATCTTTTCATGACTGTGAGGTGCAAAGGACCAAAGAAAATAACACTAAGGTCCCTATGAAAAGAAATAACAACTCGTTAAGCGTGTTTTACAACTCAACATGTTGTAAAACATGGTTAACGAATTGTTATTTCTTTTCACAGCGACCTTACTGTTATTTTCTTTGATCCTTGGGATCTATGTGTGATTCCCCCTTTAATATATATTGATGATTTGAAGGCTCTCTCGGTCCAAAATTTTTAACTTATATCCATTGGTCAAGTAAGGCAAAAAGCTGCGAATATATGTTGAATCTTTAATAGTGTCATTATTAAAAATAGGAAAAAGTAAGATGCGGTTTCATTGATAACTTAAAATTATTTGAGAGTAACTCTAGAGCAAAGGGTAAAAATATTTATGTATTTAATTATAATTTTTTCAATTAATTAAAAAGGTAGCTAACAAGTAAAAACTGACTCTCTTTTTTTTTTTAATGAAAAAGAGTCAGTTTTTTTAAAAAAAATTATTTAAATTTACTGGGAAAATATCAGTTTTTTTAAAAGAAAATATTAATTATATTTTTTTACAATTAAAAATATGAAATACTTCATTCGGTCCACAATATAGGACATCTTAATTATTTCACAGGAAATAAGAAATGACAGTTAAGTCATTTAATATATCCTAAAATATAAGTTTTTTTTTTCACTTTTACCCTTATTGATAAATGTGTTTAAAAATGGTTTTTCTCTCTCCTAATTTGTATTCTCTCACATCTACTCCTATATGCTTTTTCAATCTCCAAGGTAGATAAAAAAAAATTCATTCATGATGTTTATTCAACCTCAAAAAGGCATTTAGGGGGGGGGGGAGCGTCATTATTTTTTTTGGAATTTTTATTTTAGAGAGGGGGATATAATTAATTGGTAAAGTTGTAAAGTGAGTATTAATTACATAGGCAAAATAAGAAAAAATGCATTAATTAAATTGTAGGTGCCCTATATTGTGGACCATGCATCTCTTCTAAAGGTGCCCTATAATGGAGTTTTCAATCTCAGTTATTGGTGTGTCGTTTTGAAAGTACAGAAAACGGATCGGATACTATTTTCATAAAATATTAAACATAGATCATTAGATATTAATCCAATAATTATAGAAGGACATAAAGGAGAACAGATGGAAAATGAAAAGAGAGAAGCCAATTTTAATTTGATTTAATCAATAAAGGAATAATAGGAATTTCATTCACTAAATTTTATGTTGCCTGAAGAATTATTTAATTAACAATTAATGAGAGGCATTTTCAAAAATAGATTGATTACATTGTCATTAAGTTTTCCCCCTTCACATTATCATTAAGTTTTATGTGGCTTGGGGAACTATTTGCTTCCTTTCTTTAGTTTTCTTTTGTATTCCCTTATTATGATAATTTGCATTTATAACAATAAATTTTTGGGAAAATGACATGAGGTCCCAAGGACTAAAAAAAATGCTAGCAAATTCATCTACGAAAAAGAAATAACAACTCATTAGGCGTGTTTTATAATTCAACATGTTATAAAAATGACTCAACGAGTTGTGTGCCTGGTACTACTTTTCCCTTTTTTAGCAGGTAATTAAATTTGTGAACCGGTCACATTAAATTGGTTGAGGTACTGAGTTAAGGGTTAGTGAGGAAGACTGGAGTCAAACCGGAGCTTACACTAGAACCAAACAGGTGAGAAATTGAAGATTTTAGATTTATTAATATAAAATTCTAAAAAAAATATTAAAAGGACGATTTTCTTTTTAAAATGTACCGAACCGGGTTGATCACTGAATCAGACCGATCTACTAGCAAGTTCGCCGGTTTCCTGGCCAGACCGGCCTGTCTGGACCAGTTCAGTCCAAGTTTGAGTACTATGCTAAATATAGAAAGTATGGATGGCAATAATAATAATAATAACAATAACAATAATAAAATAAAAAAATAGAAAGCATGGCTGAAAAGATATTTTGGAATTTTTAGATATGTAAGACCTCGTCTTACATACCACTTACTATTGATATTAATCAGAGTATATGAACGCAGTTCGGTAGGTTACACAGGAATAACATAAATATACTGATAGATTGATACAATGTACTTGATTTCAACACAGGTTTTCCCGCGGGATTAGATAATATATACAAATTATCCCAAAATATCCAAGATATTCAAAATATTAAACTTCATAGAGAACTATAGTTTCATCGGTCATCAGTGAGTAAATGGAGAACTTACCGTCAGGAAACTTCTGAACCTATTTACAGGCTTGTGAGTGTCCTGAAGAACAAACAGCAATGTGGCCGTTGAAATTTAGATCTGAACTGTATTCTCTCATGAAGTAGATTGGAAAAGCCGTGAAACTTCCTGATAAAGCTGTTCAGCTTCAAATGGTTTTGAAACATATCCATCCATTCCACACTTCAGGCATTCCTCATGCGTTGCCTGAATCACATCTGCAGTCATAGCCAAAATGGGTATATGCCAGTTTGAAGTATTCTCCAAGGTTTCCACAGGCACTTCTTTGTTTACATGGTATTCCATGTCCCGAATCCTCCTAGTAGCTTCCAACCTGTTGAAACAAGGTTCTATATTAGCAACTAATGTACAAGCTAACAGTTGTATTATTATTCATTGCCAAATTAACATATATTAAAGGATAAAAATTATCCATACTTTCAACTAAATTCCAAAGAAAAAGCTCAGTTGTAGCATACCCATCCATTTCTGGCATTTGAATATCCATAAAACAGGCATCAAATTGATGGGGCGGCTTCAGCATAGAGATGGCATCTTTTCCACTGTTAACACAGACCACATCAGCTCCATACTTTTTTAATGCTCCTGCTGCTACTGTTCGGTTCACACTATTGTCATCTACAATAAGGATTTTCCTCCCACGCAAAAGGTGGCGGAGAGACAAACTTGGAAGCTCCCTATTTCGAGGATCCCCCTTGTTCCCAACACCCATGGCTCGCTGCATTGTAGCAGCAAGCATGCTTGCTCTCAGAGGTTTTACAATGACAGTTGGATTATGAACACCAAATGTTATGGAACTTGCTCTGGAAGAGCTACTAGAATTAACAAGAACGAAAAGGTTTGGAGAAACCCACCGATCAACTTTCCTCATGTTACTGATAAACTGAGATGAAACATCAGAATCTCTATCCCAGACGTCATGTTCAACTAGGATCATATTAATAACTATATCCCCATTGCTTATGACCGACAAACCTTGATTTAAATCTGAAGCTATTTCAACATGAATGCCAAGCCGTTTAATGTGATATCTCAACACTTGAGCTCTGACAAGTCTAGGCTCTATAGCAAGTGCAGTCATGCCCTGAAATTCTGAGGATGCAAGGTTAGGTTGGTTGTTAATTTGCTGGGTTTTACCCTCAGTTGAACTAGGGGATTCATTGGTAAAGACAGCTGTAAATGTGAAAGTAGATCCAATCTTCGGTGTGCTCTCAAATCCAATTTCGCCATGCATGAGGCCAACCAAGCACTTGCTGATGCTTAGCCCAATACCTGTTCCCCCATGTTTTCTGGAGACAGATGGACCAACCTGCATGAATGGAGTGAAGATGCGGGGTTGGGCTTCTTCAGGAATTCCTTCGCCAGTATCTTCCACAGAAACAATAAGAGTAATGCGATCAGGGGAGGAAGATGAGAAAGAACCCAGAGGTCCATCTTGACTGAGAAAACTGAATCCTTTCCAGCTTTTACATCTATCAGCAACAGGAAAGCCACTCAAGGTATTCTTTGATGTTGCAACTTCAATTGAATTGACAACTTCCTCAATAAGATGGACAGTGACAAATATGTGCCCTTTGTCCGTGAACTGCCAAAGAATTACCAAATCAAAAACACTTCTCACTTTAGCTCTTTTGATAACTACAATTGGCTGGAACAACGGAAAACTAAGTTCATTATGGAAAATATTTTATAAAATTACATTTAACTGACTAGGACACTAACAATACAGGTGACTACGGTAGATCTCTACATAAATTAGGCTTCGCCCACTTTTTCTCAATGAGCAATAGGACACGCTTTTAAACCAAAAAAGGGTAAAATCAGGGTAACAGAATAACATGACATCATAACAGAGAAGCAATTTTTTTGCAAAATAAAACATGGAAAGTTTGATAAAATTTGAATATTTTCTTCTCTCCACAGCCTTTCTTTGAAACAGCCCAGAATTACCTTAATTGAATTGCCGATGAGATTTGTAATTATTTGCCGAAACCTTCCTGGATCACCCACTAGCTGTTCAGGAACCTGATCTGAGATATACACTGCCAACTGTACCCCAAAAAATAAATCAGGAAGAGCCAATTATAATCATACGATGCACATTTTATAATTAACAACATGAAGAAAGTTCGACCACATAAAGCAAGAAAAGTTACCTCTACTCCTTTCTCTTGAGATTTCTCAGAGAATAGTGACAATACATCATCCAAGACTGCTCGGATGTCAAATAGCACTGCCTCAAGCTCAAGCTTACCAGATTCAATCTTTGCCTGGTCCAAAACCTCATTTATAAGAGACACTAGAGCTTTTCCACAACCCTGTGCTGTTCTGAGATATTCTTTCTGTGTTACATCTAGATCTGTGTCCATAAGCATATTCAACATTCCTGAATGTTCAATTTTAGAGTGAGGCCAGTACACAGCAGAAGCTTTTATTTGTGCAGTGTTGTGTGTGTAACCTTGGCAATTTAAGACAAGTCTAGAACAGAGTTTTCAGCTACTTACCAAGAACACCATTCATTGGTGTTCTGATCTCATGAGAAACAGTGGCCAGAAACTGCAGTATCAATATTTGGTTAGTCCTACTTGAATAGTTAAAACATTAAGCCTCGAGTTGTTTACAAAGAAAATGGAAAGATCGCATACCTGGGATTTTGCAACATCAGCTGCCTCAGCTCGTTTTTTAAGTTCCATCATCTCACAGTAATCATCCTGCACTTCAGCAATTCGATTTACAGTAGCATGAAAAATATGCCCTACAAGAAGCGCAATAACAAGGATGCCAATTGCTGCAGCAATTGCCAACCATGGAAATGGAGGTTTCTGTTTGAACCTGTGCCAGAACCAAACTTGAATTTAATCCAAAGTTCATATATTTAGATGATTTCCACATTTCAATTATTGCAATAAACAAATAAATAAACATTGAGACTAGCAAGCCCCTAAAAAAGGGAACAATAAAATAAAAGGCACTCATTTTGGAAGTGCTAGTGGCAAAACCTCACAAGACTCAAGAATCGGACATCATCTTATATGGACTAACCTCATCACACTGGGTATATTCTTTTCTATTTTAAAAAAGCAGCATCATGTTAAAAACTATGCCTGAGAGCAAGGACGAATAGAGACATCAGACTCTTTATGCGTCATTTCAGTTACCTGCAGTGAATCTCATGCTTCCGGAAAGGATCTCCAAAGATCAGGGAGCTAACATGATAGAATCCATCATCTGATACATTTGAACCATACATGGGAATAGGGTGGGTATGATTAGTAGTGTCATACACATTAACAATCACAGTTTGCTTGCTAGCAAGTTGTTGAAGCAATTTTTCAACCAATGACTCGATATCAAAGACGCCACCAAGATACCTGCAAAACAGTGATTAAACATTAAAGCTCTCTCTAACCTAAACATCATGCATGAATCGTTTATTTCCCAGAATCTTAAAGCAGAGATAAGCCGCCCAGTAGAGCGGATTAGTTACTTCAGAGCTATAACTTCCCTGGAAATAAGCTATGTGAATGTTCAAAAATTCAACAATGTCAGATCCCAGCAAGTCCTTAAATTTACACATACCCATTTGTTGCTTGAATCCTTTCGTTTGGGGTTGCATTTGATGGAAGATCTGTGTTGTACACTGCAAAAGTGAGGATAACTCCCAGATGATTTGTTTTGAGCAGCCTAAAAGGAGCAGTTAAAACTCCTTTCCCTAACTCTCTAGCACGCAGAACATTTTCACGATCTTCCTGTTGATGAACAAGCCAACAAGAGTCATAATTCAAAATGTAGTTGACATAGGTTTAATTGAACGAAAGAGTAACTTAGTGAAATTCACAAAAACAGATTATTCATGTGTATTATTATTTTCAGAAAAAAATGTCCCACTGAAATAGGCAATACAAAAAGAAAAATGCGCGCCCCAACAAACTGGGAGGGAGAATTGAACACAAAATGGTTGAAGTGTACTAGTGACATGTTAAAACACAATTAATTAACGCTTCAGAAACATTATTAGAGAAGACGCAAAAGAAACCCACCCTTCCAGACAGCACATCGACAGAAATGACATGGGAAATTGTTTCCTGTGCAAAAATGACAGGAGCATATTCTTCTCGAACTGGGGAAGGCTCCAATGCTTCATGGGCAAAGTCATCCTCATGAATGGGGTTCTGCTCAAGGGTATCCATCCTTTTAATGGTCCAGCCTTGTTGCTTCTCGAACTGTTCCCTTTCAGAATGAAGCACCCTCACAGCATAAGCAACACCATTAGTAAGGGGCCTCTCAAAAGCAGTTCGTTCTGTGTACCTAGCAAATGTCCTCTGAGGGTTTTATAAGTTAGAATTTAGAATGATTTCCTCACAAAGACAAAGAAAAACACCAGATCTCATCCCAGCCTATGCTCAATTAACCTTGTTAAATCATTGGTAGTGAATTGAGATCTACTTACCTGATCCATGGCAGAAGGGGACTTGGCGTGGTGGAAGGTTGAGATGAGAATTGACATGGCTTGGATACGGTTCATACTAACATTAAACTGATCCTGAAGCATCCTAGCCCTTTCGTCACACATACTTGCCAGAATCTCTTTCCTCTTCTCAGTGGCTTGCAAGGTCGTGAAGAAAAAGATCCACAAAGATACCATGGTCCAGCCCAGTACCCATGTCAGTAAAAACTTTCTCCACAGAGTTCTCCGAACTTTCCTGGATCCAATACGATGGTAGTAGTGTTGATGAATTTTACAACTATTGCCTGAGATCTTGTCCCACCACTTGAGCCACATCTTGCCACCACCACCCAGAAAACCGACCTTGGTTTCCATGATTCCTCCGTTGTTGAACTTCATGTACATGACTGATATAATCCAGAAACACAGCGCCAAGAGTAGATGCCCCAACTTTAGGCCAAATCCAACTACATAGAGCAAGCTCATCCACAACAGTAACCAACACAAGTTAACAAGAAACAGTTCCAAGAGGTACTGGATGCGACTTCGAGCTAATTCCAGGTAGTCTAGCGAGAGAACCACTTTCAAATCCAGAGAATCACCCCCGTTTAAAGCTAGCAAACAGAATTCTCGACCCGTGACTGTGAGAGGTGGATATCGAAACAGGAAATTTGGGCAAGAACACCGCTAAGTACCTCACAATCTCAGACACAAGTGGGTTTCAAAGTGGAAACAAAGATGCTTTTTAAAAAGATGCTGTCTTATCCACCGGAATAGACTGAAATTGAGAGTGCACAGGGAATACAGAAATTTGAGGCAGATAAAAAACTCAAATACGCCCTAAAGAATAAAAGAAACGCCGAGATTCCGAGGTTTCTAATTCTAAACAGAAATGGATGTTTGTAGTCCGAATCTGTAAAAAAATAAAAAAATATTTAATTCAAATCGTGTTTGAGGATATTGATTTTAAAAGATATTTCATAGCCCCTCAATAAATAAGAAGAGACATCTCCTTAAGATTAAACGAACCTTTTCTATAAGGATACATGGCAGAACTGACGAAAGATAAAATAACTCAGTGAGATATTACCGAGGCTTCTATTTCTCTATATCAAATGGTGTCCCAATTGGGATATTTATAGATACTGAATCAATGTCTTAAAATAGTGCCTCTTGAATACTACACCTTTTTAATTAAAATGTCATAACTATCTGTTAATTCCATGAACCATATTGATGATGAACCAACACAAATCCCTTTAATTTATAAGAACATGACTTCTCACATCGCATCTCTTCATTTAAATATATTCCATAAAATTGGGGAGACTCTTTCTTTGACACACCCATATGCAATATTTACAACAATCCCCTACATGTGTTAAAGAAAACACACCATTTGCTGAGTTACACCCATGGATATAACTATTATATCTAATGGTCTTTTGGACTATGAACTAGACCTAGACCGATAACACATGATACATACAGATGTCAGTAGTCTTGTGGGCTATAAACTCACATCTCTTGGGCGTAAATAAGAGGCATTAAAGGTCAGACTATTTCCTCTCTTTTTCACTGTTTACGACGGTTTTCCGCGTTATGTCGGCCATGCACATGCTTGGTGCGTAATGAATGTTCTAGAGATTTTGCCAAGATCTCATAAGAGCGGCCACACTGCACATTCATATAGGTGATTTCATTTAAGTTTGTGCCTGCACTATGCACACTGCCTCGTTGAACTATGAAATCATTAAAAGCTTTGCTTAACCTATAATAAGGCAATCTAGTACATTCAAAATGTCACAAGAAGGAATGTAAACTATATTTGTGCTAGTCAGAACTGACGAACGACTTGTTCTTACCCATTGAACCTTCTTCATGGGATCACCAATCACAAATGTTGGGTTGTCATCGCTGTCAATTAGTAGCTGGCTTTAGTCCCATTGCCCTCGACTAATTTATTTCATCCTGCAAGGTTTTGTTAACGGTTGATAGGTCTATTATTGACCTCACCCAATCGATTGAGATAACTCTACTATAATTCTTAAGCATGCTTATTCATATAATATATCAAACGATTTTCCACTTACATCATTGTTCTTTCTACAATGGTTATTGCCATATCTAGAAAGCATATATTTTTGATAGTTAGTATCGGTTTCATAACAAAATATTTGTTAAGAGATTTTCAACGTTCTTAACATTCCATCCATTTTTAGAATTATCAACTCTTACGCATATAATATTTTTATTTTTACCACTACTAAAAGTGAATTTGCTCATATAAATGAATTTCATTCAACATCCATCAGTGTATTTCTCTACAACAGGAATCCACTTGTATATGATGTCATCATTTACGACATCCTCTAACTATTTTTTTTCTCCTCATGAGAGTTTATCTATATGCTCAATCTCTACACATCATTTGCTATGTCACTGGATCAACATTTATCTGAGCTACAAATTCTTGACAATTTGTGCATACATTGATTGAGCTTTAAGATCAATTCAAGTTTCATAAGGACTATTCACATACAAAACCAATCTTCACAAACATTTCTCATTTATCATCACTTGTCTTTTATGCCACCAAAAATCACTCTGTTGCAAATCCATGCCCGGACCCCCTAGAAAGTTGTATTGGGCCTAGAAATGGTGGATGCAACAAAAAATCTCAAATGTAACAAGTCGATTTCATTTTGGTACGGGGGTGAAGTTTTTACATTGCGCATAACCTTGCCCGGGCAAGTCCTGAGTAAGTCCTTAACCAGCCAGGACCCGTCCTGGACGTGCCAGAACCGGTCCTGGACGTGCCAGGACTTGCCCGGACCCTGGCAAAGTGTGCCAAACCCTGCCACCACCTTGCCCAAGGCTGCCAAGACTTGTCGGGACCCCGAACAAGGTTGCCAACCCATGCCACCACCTTGCCCAAGGCTGCCAAGACTTGTCCGGACCCCGAACAAGGTTGCCAACCCATGCCACCAAAAATCCAACTGTTGCAAATCCATGCCTGGACACCCTAGAAAGTTGCATTGGGCCTAGAAAGCGGGGATGCAAGAAAAAAATTGAAAATGTAAAGAGTAGATTTCATTTTGCGTCGGGTGTGAAGTTTTTACACTGCGCAGAACCTTGCCCGGGCAAGTCATGAGTAAGTCCTGAACCAGCCAGGACCAGTCCCGGACGTGCCAGAACCAGTCCTGGACATGCGAGGACTCGCCCCGACCTTGCCCAAGTGTGCCAAACCTTGCCACCACCTTGCCCAAGGCTGCCAAGACTTGCCCAGACCTCGAACAAGGTTGCCAACCCATGCCACCAAAAATCCATCTATTGCAAATCCATGCCTGGACACCCTAGAAAGTTGCATTGGTCCTAGAAAGGGGGGATGCACGAAAAAAATCGAAAATGTAAAGAGTAGATTTCATTTTGGTTCGGGAGTGAAGTTTTTGCACTGCGCAGAACCTTGCCTTGGCAAGTCCTGAGTAAGTCCTGAACCAGCCACGACCAGTCCTGGACGTGCCAGAACCAGTCCTAGACGTGCAAGGACTTGCTCGGACCCTGCCCAAGTGTGCCAAACCTTGCCCGGACCCTTTCCAAGGCTACCAAACGTTGCCACCACCTTTTCCAAGGCTGCCAAGACTTGCCCGGACCCCGAAAAAGGTTGCCAACCCTTGCCACCAAAAATCCGACTGTTCCAAATCCATGCCCGGACCCCCTAGAGAGTTGCATTGGGACTAGAAAGGGGGGATGCAACAAAAAAATAAAAAATGTAACGAGTAGATTTCATTTTTGTACGCGGGTGAAATTTTTGCACTGCGCAGAACCTTGCCTGGGCAAGCCCTGAGTAAGTCCTAATCCAGCCAAGACCAGTCCTGGACGTGCCAGAACCAATCCAGGACATGCCAGGACTCGCCTGGACCCTACCCAAGTTTGCCAAACCTTGCCACCACCTTACCCAAGGCTGCCAAGACTTGTTCGGACCCCGTACAAGGTTGCCAACCCATGCCACCAAAAATCCTACTGTTGCAAATCCATGCATGGACCCCCTAGAAAGTTGCATTGGGCCTAGAAAGGGGGGATGCAATAAAAAAATTGAAAATGTAACGAGTAGATTTCATTTTGGTTCGGAGGTGAAATTTTTGCACTGCGCAGAACCTTGCCTGGGAAAGTCCTGAGTGAGTCTTGAACCAGCCAGGACCCGTCCTGGACGTACCAGGACTTGCCCGGATCCTGCCCAAGTGTCCAAAACCTTGCCCGGACCCTTTCCAAGGATCCCAAACCTTGCCACCACCTTGCCCGGGCAAGTCCTGAGTATGTCCTGAACCAGCCAAGACAGTCCTGGACGTGCCAAAACCGCTCCTGGACGTGCCAGGACTTTCCCGGACGCTGCCAAATTGTGCCAAACCTTGCCCGGACCCTTTCGAAGGCTGCCAAACCTTGCCACCGTCTTGCCCAAGGCTGCCAAGACTTGTCCGGACCCCGAACAAGGTTGCCAACCCATCCCACCAAAAATCCGACTGTTGCAAATCCATGCCCGGACCCCCTAGAAAGTTGTATTGGGCCTAGAAAGGGTGGATGCAACAAAAAAATCTCAAATGTAACGAGTCGATTTGATTTTGGTACGGGGGTGAAGTTTTTGCACTGCGCAGAACCTTGCCCGGGCAAGTCCTGAGTAAGTCGTGAACCAGCCAGGACCAGTCCTGGACGTGCCAGAACCGGTCCTGGACGTGCCAGGACTTTCCCGGACCCAGCCAAATTGTGCCAAACCTTGCCCGGACCCTTTTGAAGGCTGCCAAACCTTGCCACCACCTTGCCCAAGGCTGCCAAGACTTGCCCGGACCCCGAACAAGGTTGCCAACACATGCCACCAAAAATCACTATGTTGCAAATCCATGCCCGGACCCTGTAGAAAGTTGCATTGGTCTTAGAAAGGGGGGATGCAACAAAAAAATCTCAAATGTAACGAGTCAATTTCATTTTTTTACAGTGGTGAAGTTTGTGCACTGCGCAGAACCTTACCCGAGCAACTCCTAAGTAAGTCCTGAAGCAGCCAGGACCCGTCCTGGACGTGCCAGAACCGGTCCTGGACGTGCCAGAACCGGTCCTGGACGTGCCAAGACTTGCCCGGACCCTGGCAACGTGTGCCAAACCTTGCCACCACCTTGCCTAAGGCTGCCAAGACTTGCTCGGACCCCGAACAAGGTTGCCAACCCATGCCACCAAAAATATAACCGTTGCAAATCCATGCCCTGACACCCTAGAAAATTGCATTGGGCCTAGAAAGAGGGGGTGCAAGAAAAAAAATTGAAAATGTAAAGAGTAGATTTCATTTTGGTTCGGGAGTGAAGTTTTTACACTGCGGAGAACCTTGCCCGGGCAGGTCCTGAGTAAGTCCCGGACGAGCCAGGACCAGTCCTGGACGTTCCAGGACTTGCCCGGACCCTGTCCAAGTGTGCCAAACCTTGCCCGGACCCTTTCCAAGGCTCCCAAACCTTGCCACCGCCTTTTCCAAGGCTGCCAAGACTTGCCCGGACCCCGAACAAGGTTGCCAACTCTTGCCACCAAAAATCCAACTGTTGCAAATCCATGCATGGACCCCCTAGAAAGTTGCATTGGGCCTAGAAAGGGGGGATGCAATAAAAAAATCGAAAATGTAACGAGTAGATTTCATTTTGGTTCGGATGTGAAATTTTTGCACTGCGCAGAACCTTGCCTGGGAAAGTCCTGAGTGAGTCCTGAACCAGCCAGGACCCGTCCTGGACGTACCAGGACTTGCCCGGATCCTGCCCAAGTGTCCCAAACCTTGCCCGGACCCTTTCCAAGGCTCCCAAACCTTAGATATAATAACAATACCTGCATATGTGACAAATCATATTTAATTTCTAATTTTTTAATATAATATATTTAGATTTAATTATTAAACTAAAACAAATTGCTCCCACCAACTATGTATGAACTAAATCTGTTTTAACGAAACTGAGTCATATGATTGTTCTGATGGTTATATATGTTAAACTATTACTACTGAGATAGGATATGTATTTGCTTGCACATTGAATATGACCATGTGGGAGTGTCGAGGAAAATTATATACAAAGTTATAGGATATGTATTTGGTAGAAATAGAAAATTAAGAAAAAAATTGAGTGAAAGGTAAATTGAGACATTCCTCTCCAATAATAAAGATTAATTAACATACGGTTCATCGGATCAGTATAATTAATGGTGCTATACAATGGTGAATAGCTTCTTTAGTTGTTGAAAGAATTCTATAATATTACTATTTTAATAGCAAATTGAATCGTTTACCGCTTAATTTCTTACATTTTTATCATCTTTTATTTCTTTGAAAGAAAAATATTGAATAAAAATAAATTATTTATTACAGTCAAATTTTCAAAAAATAATGCTGAAAGATGAAAAGTGAAAACGGCAGAAATACTTTGATAAAAAAAAAAGGCAGAAATACTTTGATAAAAAAGACAGCAGAAATAACAAGTTCATTCTATATATACAATATTACTAGAATCCAACCAAATGGCATGTAGTCAATCACTATAAATAAACACAATCAATCAATGTACTTGAGTATTGTTCCGAAATTTGTGAAAAATTTATCAAAAAAATTCATAATTGAGAATTGGTTGAAAAGGACAAAATTAATCAAAAGCTGAAAAAGCCAAAGAGAGGTTTTTGGTTCATTCATTTATTCAACATTTTTAAAAATTTTCTCCATGTTTGTTTGAAATAAAACGAGTCTTAATTCTTTATTAAAAATCCAATTAAGGGATGAAGATGCATATATTGTTAGGTATTTAATATTATGGGCTTGTTGATTTTACAGGTGAATATGACAATGGATATGAATGATTTATATTCGTCATTTTATTTGAATATAATTTTTCAATACAACAACAACAATAAAGCCTTTATCCCATTAGGTGGGGTCGGCTACATGGATCGCACGACGCCATTGTGCTCTGTCGAAAACCATATCTTTAGGTATATTATTAATAAAAAAATCTCTCTCTATGACCTCAATAAACGTTCGCTTCGGTCTTCCGCGACCTCGTTTTACAAGACTCCATACTGCTTGGTCAACCCTCCTCACCGGTGCATATGTCCAAACCACCTCAAACGACTTTCTGCCATTTTTCCTTTATTAGGGGTCACTCTAACTCGTTCACGTATATGATTATTACGAATCTTATCTTTTCTTGTATGACCACACATCCATCTCAACATCCTTATCTCAGCCACCCCATTTTATACTCATGTAATCCCTTTAAAGCCCAACACTCACTACCATATAGCATTGCTGGTCTTATAGCAGTGCGGTAGAACTTCCCTTTTACTTTATTAGGTACTTTCCGATCACAAATAACTCCAGTAGCTTTTCTCTATTTATACCACCCAGCTTGAATTCTGTGATTGACATCAATTTCACCATCTTGTTATATAATTGATCCCAAATACCGAAATTTTGTCACTTGCGGAATGACTTGCCCCTCCAATTTAACTTCCATCTCATTTTGACCTTGTCTCTTATCATACTTACAATGCATATATTCAGTTTTGCTTCTACTCAAACAGAAACCCTTCCCTTTCAAAGTCCGTCTCCATATCTCAAGTTTAGAATTAATTTCCTCCCTGGATTCAGCCAACAGAACAATATCATCCGCAAAAAGAATGCATTTAGGGATTTCCTCTCTTACAGGCTCAGTCAGAACATCTACCACTAGGTTAAACAAATAAGGACTCAAAGCTGATCCCTAATGTAGGCCAACCCTTATAGGAAAATCCTTTGTTACACCTCTAGGCATTCTAACATTGGTTGTAACCCCCTCATACATGTCCTGAACGGCTTTGATATATGCAAACCGCACCCTCTTCTTTTCTAAGGCTTTCCATAGAATATCTCTTGGCACACGGTCATATGCTTTTTCCAAATCAATGAAAACCATATGCAAATCTCTTCCTTTGCTCCTATACTTTTCCATAATCCCCCGTAGTAAATAAATCATTTCTGTAGTAGACCTTCCTGGCATGAATCCAAATTGGTTTTCAGCAATTTTAGTCTCCAACCTCAACCTGCGTTCAATCACCTTTTCCCATAATTTCATTGTATGACTCATAAAATTGATTCCTCTATAGTTTGCCCAATTTTGAATATTCCCTTTATTCTTATAAATAGGAATCAAAGTACTTTTGTAATATCCCGAATTTTGGGATTGGAGTCTTTGCAATAAGCTTAAATTGAGTGGACTACTAAGCCTCGATTTAGTAGATGTCCCAAATATATTCCCTAATGATTCTAATATCTTTGGGGTATTAAGAAAGTAAAATGGTGAATTTTGGAGAATATAATTATGCTTTCGATAAAATTGCCTATGAGGCAGTGAGCTTATCATAAGGTTTTGGAAGACTAAATGATAAGTAAAAATTATGAAATTTTACATGATGAAATTAGACATCCTAAGCTTTAATTTGATAGGTCATATTATGTAATTAGATCTATACACAAAAAGATATGAATTTTTGAAGTCAGCACAGAAAAACTGTGAAATATTTGGAACAATATGCAAAGATTAAAATTCTGGGAATTTTGTGATTCTAGGAAGCAAAATTCTATATTTGTCCTTGAAACTAGACTCAATAATAGTTCTATAGGCTTTGGAATCACTCCAATTCAATTTTTCTAGAATTAGTTATGATTTTTCAAAGTTTGAGCAGAAATCTGCCAAACTTTTGTAAAAATCCGAAAATTTGGAAAATTAAAGTAAAATATGATATAATAATATATCATCATCCTCTTCCTCTTGAGACCATTTCAGACGTGAGCTGCAGCCAAGGAGAGAGAGAAAGTTTGAGAGTTTTAGAGAGAGAAGGAGAGGAGAAAACTCACGAGATAGGTCGATTTCTTCGATGAATTCGTACCTAACGTGTATAATCCTTCTCCTAAGCTTCTCTTCTATATTGTTTGAGGTATTTGAAGCAAGATTCATGGTGTTTTGAAGTTAGGGTTTTCAGCCACAAGAAGGAAAAGTTAGTGGGAGCTTGAGGTAACTTCCAAACTCTTATGTATTGACTATTCTACCTGCTGTGGGCAATTTAATCGATGAAATTTCGCCGGATTGCCATTGGTTTTAACTTTTGGAAATGGGTATGTGGGGCTGTTATGCTGTCCAAATTGATACTAAAATGGTAGTTGTAACCTAATGGAATAGTCAATAAAGTGGTTAGGAGTAGAAAGGAACGTGTTTACGGAGCCGAAACCGAAAAACCCCGATCTTTCCTGGAAAACCCATATATTTCGGTCTGGGCTATAAATGGGTCTTAGAGTTGGATTTTCAATGATTTGATGATTCCATTGAGTTTAGGAGGGAAAATTAGGTGGGGTTACAGTTGGGCACTTTTTCGGAAAAGGCCGAGAAAGCATAATTACGAAAATGTCCCTAAAACACTGAAATAAGGGCTGCCAAGGGCAATTTCGTCTTTTGGCAGTGAATTTGGTAATTTCGAGTCCGGAAATGGATTCCTTGGGTGAAAATATGTTAGGATAGCCCATGTTAGAATTTCGAGAAAAGTACAGCCGGACTGGGTATGATGGGGCCGGGTCCTCGGGGGTATTTTAGTAATTTTTCAAGATAGACTCATATAACCCCTAGAAACACTATGGAAGTGTCTAAATGGTACATTTGACATTGTAGGATCGAATGTGAAGCCCTGAGTTGCTGGCATGCAAATCGAGGAGAAAAGACTGGAGGTAGGGGACTTACCTTACTTGCATGTATTTGATATCTTTGCTTGTGTAATGATGTATATGATTGCTAATTGATTGTGTAGAGCATATTTGAATAAATGAAGCTCTGTTTCTGTTTTCGCTGTGGCCATAGTCTTGTTGTATGAAACAATGAGCATGAAGAAATGTTATTATGGGGCATACATCTAGATAAAGCTAACATGTCATACACATAGCATCAATCATGCATGGATTATGGTATTTGTTTTCTACTGAAATTCTCTCGAATCTCACCCTCCCCTACCAACAATTTAGACAGGAGAAGACAAAATATATGTTGAGAGCAAAGAAGAGAACTACACGAGAGGATTGCAGTGCAGAATGAAGTCAGGAATATGTCTCTGTTTCACTGGGGCGAGTTTAGACACCCAAGTAGCCCTGTGCGGCTACACTAATTGTAATTATCAGGTACGAATCCCTAAGGGGAATTTCCGTAATCATGTACATATTATCAGTATAGTTATGCTATTCCTGTGTTGCCTACCGAACTGCATATCATTTTCCGCAAATACTCTGGTAAATATGAAATTAAAATAAGGGCGTGACAACTTTTCCTCCACTCATCCGACATTTTCTTGAATCGTAAAATCTTATTAAATAATTTTGTGAGCCACAAAACACCCTCTTCACCCAAACATTTCCAAACTTCAATAGGAATCCCATCAGGCCCAACAGCTTTACCATTTTCCATTTTCTTAAGAGCTTCCCTAACCTCGCCAACTCGAATCCTGCGGTAAAATGACAAATTTTTCAATACATGAACTTAATTACGATTGATGTAGCCATGACGAAATTAATAAAACTTGAGTCAAATTTTCTACTAATTCATTGATTGAATTAATTTTAGAAATATTAAAATAAAATATACGCTCAAGGATTGGATCAAATTATGATTTATAATATTGTATATGTATTTACACGTGAAAGCATTGTTGCATTGATTTCTGATTAATTTGTGTGGTTGGAAAAAAAATCGAACATTGCTTTCATTAAATATCAATAAAGAGAGTGCTGTCCAGAGAGATCACAGCTTATGAAGGAGATATCTGGTTTCATATATGGCTTATATTTGAATCTCCAAAAGGTCAATTCAAGACCCAGTTGCTAATAATGCATTAAACAAATCAAGTTTTCTTCGTTCCTTATGAGGATAATTATTTATTATTATTTATAATAAAGTCATCAATCTTCGTTTAATGTACACAGTGAAACTATTGTATTTTATCTAAATCTTTATAATAAGAGTAAAATACTCTAACTTATTTTGTGTTTTGCATTAATTACACGGACCACCCTCTATTTTGAAAATATACACTTAAGTCTAAATTTATATTAAAATAAATTTTATTTACCAATTTACCCTTCATCATTACTAATTCCCTAATTTTGGCTAAAATTGTCCAAGTAATTTAAGAGTGTTTTTTCTTAATTTAACTTATACTTTTTCAAATTGTTATCTGTTAAATTTTTTTCATATTGAGATAAAGACTTAATTAATTTAATTACACACAGAAAACTTAATTAAAATATGATTAATTCTTGTAATAAATTAAACGTGTTTATAAATGTTTGTGCAAAAAATGTAATTAAAAATTTTAAATTAATATAAGTTACTTTCATGTCTATTATTATTGTAACACAAAATCTAAAACTATATTATTTCTTGGAGGCAGCACTCAACAAATATGATCTGGAAACCCTCAACAAAATAGGCTATTTTGATTAGACTAGTAAATTGTTACCCATTTACTGAATAGTGACTATGATGTAGGCAAAATGAACAGGTTTCTAAGTAAACTATTTAAAAAGTCGGTGTACTAACACCTTGGCCCCTTGCTTGTGGGAATGACGGTATTAGGTTTAACAAAAAAACCTAATTTGTAGTCATTTCATAACTCTAAATATGATTCGTGAGTGCTGTCATTTATGACGAAAGTCACACATCATTTGTGAATGAATGATTTGTTACTACTTAGACCTCAAAAATTGTGAATTCTCCATCTTTAATATATCCAAATAAAGCAATATGTTGTGAATTCTCCATCTTTAATATATCCAAATAAAGCAATATGTTAGGTTTATCATTATAGTTGTGAAGCTATGTATAGAGCAAGTGGTCATATAGAAAGGTCATTAATGTTTTGAATAGATGATAAACAGATTGCATCATAGCTCTGCCAAGAACGCAATGCCCCAATTACCAAACCTTTAGTATAAACTATAAAACTCTTATGAAAAGGAGAAGAACACCTCACATAGCAGGCCATCTGAATGTGCGAGAATTGTCCAAGCCAAAGACTCCATATTGTGCCAGTCTAATGAAACAGGTTAGAAAACTGATATTGAAAAAATATCGGTAAATCTTTTTGGTATAAAAGACATATTTATTTATCAATGTTATCTCCCTGTCAAACAACAGATTACTTTTGATGTAGGTCCTGTTTAGTTCTAAATGAAAAATGAGATTCCCACTAAATATGCATAGCTAAAATTTAATATTTTTTATTTTAAATAATTTTTTTATGTTAATAGATAAACTAAAAATAGTTTTTTTTGTCATTAAATTAAAAAATGATACACTAAACTCTTATACCCTATATTTAGTGGTATATCAGTCTAGTGATATACCACTAAATATTACACATTAATAAATAAATATTATTGATCACTAGGATAAATAAATATTATTGATCACTAGGCTATGTAGCGGTGACATTGTAGCGGTTATAGTTAACCGCTATAAATATTAGCGGTTTTAATATAAACCGCTACAAATTTGTAGCGGCAAGATACCAGCCAAGTGGCGTGACAGATTGGCAGCGTTTTTTGTAGCGGTTAGGTAATAAAAACTGCTAAAAATATGGCACGAATTTCCGGCCAAAAATTGTAGCGGTTTAATTGTAGTGGTTCATAAATAATAACCGCTACAGTTTTCGCGCCACATGGCGCGACCAAGACGTGCCAACAGTGTAGCGGTTTGACCAACTAAACTGCTACAAAATTCCAAACGTCGCGTATTTGTAGCGGTTATTAGGTTGTAACCGCTACAAAATTTCAGAGTTCTTTAAATTTGTAGCGGTTCTATACCTTAACCGCTACAGAACTTCAAAGGTTTTTGTACTTTGTAACAGTTATTGTAAAACCGCTACAAATTTTAGCCGCCCTAAGTGCTTTGTAGCGGTCGATGTAGTGGTTATTTCAATAACCACTACAAATTTCTGGCCTATATAATGCCCCCCTTCTCCATTTTTCCGTTTGCTCATTTTGTTTCCTGAAGTTTCTCTGAGTGTTTTCTTTTAGTTTTGAGCGTTCAGACGTCTGTGAAAGAGTTTTTGTTGCAGTATTTCTCGGTATTTTCTACTTGAGGTAAGGAGATAAGACGTATTTTATTTGTATTTTTATTATATTTTTGCATAATAATGTGACTAAAATATTTTTTTTTGAATTTTTACAGTTGATATGGCTTCAAGAGAGGATAGGGGGAAGGCACCAGAGTCCCCAGACCGACTTTGCGAGGTGGCAGCAGCAGAGCAGGGGGCAGAGGGAGAGGCCAGTGCGGAGGGAGGGCGACCGCAATGGAAGAACAGCCCACCCCCCCACAGGAGTCGGCCCTACCACAGGCACCGCAGACGATCCCACAGGAGACGATCGCACTAGAGGTGCCTGAGTTTGGGGGGGGGGCAGATATCCCGATTGGGCTCAGGGAGATGGAGCAGTTCCTCGATGAGGACGAGACTCGGGAGCAGAACAACCCACGAGGGTCGTCTTCGCGGTCCACTGGGTTTGAGGTGCAGGTCCAAGGTAAATAATTTTTTTTTAATAAATTATTTATTTAAATTCGAAATGTTAAATTTGAATTAAAGCAAAATAAAAAATTAAAGAAAGCACTCTCAAGTTAAGAGGCCATCTGTATTACTCCCAAATAGTTTGTACATCTGATATGAGGGAGATCAGTTGAGCAAAGAGAGAAAGGATAGAGGAGAGAGATTAAAGGTTATAAAGAGAAAAGAGGGAGAGTAAAAATTGAGGTACTAAGGTATTTAGAAACTGGTATTTTATTTTTTTAATAAAATATTATATATTATATTATTTAAATTTTTAAATCTGAAGTCCAATCCGAGTCTGAAGGAAAAATACAGCAAATTGAAAATTTGCCTGACATATTAGCTAGTGTCTTGTCATGTTGCTCTCACTTTTCACTACCATCCTCCTTCTTCTTTAACGTAAATTGCATTTAAGAATCCAAATCTACCATCAAGCTCGTCTATCTTTTATTTATCTTTCCTTTTTCCTATTAAACAATACATTTTGAGCAGGATGATGATTCAACATTTGCTGATTTTATTGATTTTTTTTTTTGTATTTGACGATGTTTAGTTATATATTTTTAATAACTATTTTTTGATGAAGCATTGCCCAGAGGTCCATGATTCTTGTCCAACTTTGTCTACCATTGCCCGTACTTGCCACGCCCTCATCCAACAATAGAGAAGCAGTTTTTTGCAAAATAAAACATGATCTGATGAACATTTTCTTCTCTCCACATGCTTTCTTTTGAAACAGCCCATAATTACCTTAATTGAATTGCCCATGAGATTTGTAAATATTTGCTGAAACCTTCCTGGATCACCCACTTGCTGTTCAGGAACCTTATCTGAGATGTACATTGCCAACTGTACCCCCAAAAAATAAACCAGGAAGAGCCAATTATAATTATACGGTTCACATTGTAATTTTATCCAAGCATGCAAGAAATTAAGACCAAGCTTAAAAGCACATTCCGAAGAATAACACACTACTTTACTTAACAAAGTCCACTTTTAGAACAAAACTAAAATTGTTTCAAATAACTTGAATTTGAAGGGCGTGAAATCAAACTCAATATAAAGTAAATGGGACCATCATTAATATATCAAGAGATAAATATTTTAGCATTCAGTATCTTCATGTCATGGAAGTTAATGCAATCATGTATATGCGCTCATCAGCTAGATGCTCGGTATCTTCATTCAGCCTCTTAGCATTCATTGAAATTCTCCTAGAAACAGCCTGATTTATTTGACCCAACATTATTTGCAATGAAAAATTAAACAAGACTATTTGCAATCGATACTCACTATTGAAAGTTCAATCCAAACAAACAAGAATACTAATCCTAAGGTACAATAGTTTGTTGCTAAAAGTTGGTAATATCCATTGTCTCACCCCATATACAAAAACACAAGTCTATCTGTTAATAAAGAATTCAGCAAAACAAGTGATAAGCTAAAATTGAGAATGGGTGTTTCAGGCTTACCTCAAACACAACAAAACCACAATAAATCTCAAACAAGTGATAAGCTTTTCAAATGATTGCACTGAAAAACCCAAAAAATAAATATAAGATTTAGAAAAGTGATAGCTTTACTAGATAACTTCAAATAATTACAATGAGCTCATAAGATTTATGCTCTTGTGATTTAGTGTTTGGCTTTTGCGTTACCGATGTCAAAGAAGAACAGAGTTTGAGCGAAGAAGACGGAATGTGTTTGCCGTTTGAACAAGTGGGGCTGATACTGAAGTTAGTGGGAAAATGTTTTAATGAAGTATTTAAAAAAAAAGGGCTATCGTAGCCCTTGTTCCACTCCCCGCTTCTTCGTTTTTCCTCTGATACAATGCTTTATTTGTCTTGTCAATCTTTTCCCTCTACCTTCATTAATATCTTACTCTCATTTGTCTTGTCAATTCATTCTCTTTTCTCCCGTGCTTCACTAATATTTTACTCTCATTTATCATGTCAATCCATCCTCTTTTTTTCCGTGCTTACTATGTATGTTGGTACAATCCATCATCTTTTCTGCCTACTCCCTTCAATCTTTACTGAGTCTCATCTTCTCGCACAACTTTTTCTTGATTTACGGTCCCGTAGGTGTCTGTGCGCCCATAGCCCATAGGTGTGCCTAAATCCTTCATACCTCCACCTCTCTTTTTTTTTGGCAATCATATCTCCACCTTGTAATATATATATTGAATATTTTCTTTAAATTTTCTCAAGTTACTCCTCCCTTCTTTTAACCTATATTGGTGAACTGGAATTTTTTTTATATTATTTAATTTATTTTCTGTATTGGTTTTCTCTTCAGCTGGAAGCCTTCAATCTTCATTTTTTTGGTGTTTCTCATCCCTTTACTTTTTTTCATGTAAAAGCTTTTGTATCTATTTCCTTATAATTTGATGTATCAAGTCTTTCCTTCCTTCGCCCTTTTTGTTATTATCAATAAATATTAATAGGAATAAATTAAAAAAAAGTAATAAATAAAAAAATTATATCTTAAAACTAGAATTAAAAATAAAAGGGAGTAACATGTAGGACATGTAAAATTCCCAATTACCCCATCATACAATTTTATGCGATTTAGTTTTTTTTTATTAGCACCCGAAGGTGCGGACGCGGGATCGAACCGGGAGAGGAGGCACATAGGCCTCACTCCTATCTCAACTGCGCCAAGATGCACCGGAGTGATTTAGTATTTAGACTTCGAATATATACACCCAATCCCAGTAACTAACTATTTCATGGCTTAGTCAAAACTCTACACAGGGAGAGGCTAGTTTAAATGCTTGGGAATTGGGGAGTACATCCATTATGCCGCATCTAACATCCCTTGTATAAGAGTTTAGCTGGAGCGATATGGTGTCGTTTATTTCATACTAATATCCTAAAATTCGGACGGGACGTCAAGTCAACGAGTTATAGTTTAAACGATCAGATTGGTTGGGTTGTCTGGTCAGGCCGTTGTCACAATAATTAAATAAAAGATAATATTATATACACTTAAAAGATAATTTAATAAATTCACTTGATAAATTAATAATATAATACCATATCTCAAGAGTCACAACACACAAGTATCATTCAGCTTAGTTTGAATTGGTTAAAAATTAAGTAGGAAGTAAAATTACGAGGAAAAAATTTTGAAAATTATAAATTTTTCTCATATTTTATTATATTATTCTTTTCTCATATATCAGTAGTAATCTTTTTCTTTAATGTCAGAAGTAGTAATCTGTTGATGGCCCAAAAAAAAAAAATCAAAGGAGTCATCTGTTTTAATCCATATTTTTTATTTAACTCTATTATTTTATTATAAACAAAAATTAAGTCCCCCACCCATGTGAATGACGTGACCTTTAAAAAAGGCTAGGAAAGATAACATCAAAGCTCCATCATGAAAACCGTGAGGCACAATTTTCCATTATTCAGACTTTTTGCAGTTTTCTTTTGACTTTCTGCGCTCAAACATGGAAGGAGCAGGAGCAGTAATTATGTGTGTGTCAGAAGGTGTATAGGGCTGAAATGAAACAAAAGAGGAGGATACGTTTAGGGGGTTGGGGCAAACTTAGGATGTGTTTAGTTTGAGAGAAGGATAGAAGGGGAGGGCTAAATTATCATTTTAGGTTAAAGTATTTAAATTTTAAGTAGGAATCTAAAATTTAAAAATAATGAGAGGATAAATTTTGAACTGTAATCTAAAATTTAGAAAGATAAGAAGATAAATTTTTAAGTTTTTTTTTATGTAAAATTTTAATTTACCTATCTTATTGTTTCCTCCTCATGACCCCTAATTAATTTTGGACATGAATACCACCACCCCACCTGACCTTCCATCACTGGCAAGGAATTAAAAAAAGACCTGACCTTCCATCACTTTCATCAATACACGCCACGTGAACCTCCACTCCATTCGTCCTCTCCTAACGTAATACATTGTTCTTTATTCCCAACAAATGTAGAAGCCTTCCTTCGTCAACATTTGGTTTTTTTGGCTCCCCGATATTTAGTTCCCACTTGTTTGAACACTACAACATTTGATTGAACATTACAACACTTGAGCGAACACTTTTGTTTAGAATAGCAGGAGCATACAAGAAGTTAAATATTAAACTGTAAAGAAATCAAACTTTGTGAAAAACATTTTCTATCAAATAACTAAAATGAATAAGGAAAGTGCACAAATAATATTTAAATTACCATGACCTCTAAAAAGTGTAAAGAAATCAAACTTTGTGAAAAACATTTTCCAAAACAAGGCCTCCTGATGGTTGTGGTGTATGTAGCCAAAAGAACAAGAAGCAATAGAGGAGTGAAAAAAAAAGGTCAATCTATTTAGTGTTTTAAAAAACTAGATATCTCAATCCTATTTAATTTATTTTCTTAAAAGAGAAGTATTGTATCATATTATTTGTATATAGATGTATGAGTAATGAAAAAAAGAACATTCCTTTATCTTGATATTTCATCCATTTTTATTTGTATTTTCAGATGAGTTCAGGACACAACAAATCTAATATTGAGCCATCAAACGCAGGCAATATGTTTAGCGTGTGTTTGGATATAAAAACAAAAAAAAAATGCTTTTAGCACAAAACCATGAATTTGTGCTAAAACACCCAAACACAAAAAAAAGAGATAATATATTTGTACAACTAAAAAAAACCGAGAGGGAAAAAACAGTGGGACCATGGGTTGAGATGTGTGAGAGGAGAAAGAAATTGAGAGTTATTTTCAATTAAAATGTCCACTAATTACATATCAAGCTCTTGAAGATTCACATCAGGAGCAAGGAAAGAATTCTCTTTCATCTTTTTAAATATGAATTTGGAGAATCTCCAAACGAGCACTAAATACGTAATATACAATCTTATGTCTTCATTATTTCATAATAAAATCCATCCATGTGATAAATAAAATGATCATTTTCGCTTTCATGGCTAGGCCGGCCAGTTTTAGTAAATGTCCCAATAAGTCTAAATGGGGTTGGTGTTGCTATCAGTCCCTCTAACTCTAAATATAAGATAGGGTTGACTCTTTTTTAAAGATATTAAGGAAGCTAATTAAATTAATTTAAAATATTAATATTTATTATTTTTTCTCCAACCTATTTTACCTAACGATAAATTAATACATAATATAATGATACACAACGTATGATATAATTAAATAATTTATTTAATTTACTTAAGAGGGTGCTTCTGAAAAATTACCTTTATAGTGGTGAATGTCAAAAAAAAATTAGTTAAAAAATCTTGAGTGCTATTGAATACATATTTAGGGTGTTATATAAAGTAAATAAGTGATATTAGTTATGACCACTCGAGGGTATATTTACCGTCGTGGGCCGGTTCCACCGATCGGACCGTGGGACCGGATGTACGGCCCGACTGACCTGCCGGTGGGCCATGCAAGTCGGCCGGATGGGGGAGACGCGATCATTACCTATATTACCACCGATGAGTAAAACGCCGCGGGCTGCAATCCCCGCATGCCCAAGCGCGGTTTTCAAATTCCGGACGGCCTGGCCCGTCAACCGGTCTGACCGCATGCCGATCCGCTGGTCGTACCGCATATTCATTCGCTCTACCGTGATCCAAAATTCCAAAAGACCGGACCCTCATTGGACGGTATGACCGGTGGGACCTTGGGACCGAATGTACGGCCCGACTGAGAAGGCCGTGGGCCATGCAAGTCGGCTGGAGCTGTTGGGCCTGGGTCCGTCTCGTTCTACATGTCACAAAGGGATCGGGATGTCCTCAAGCGCACACGTTCTCCGGCCACCCAAAAAAGGGGTTCAGCACGAGGACTTCCCAGGAGGTCACCCATCCTCGTACTACTCTGCCCAAGCACACTTCACTGCGGAGTTCTGATGGGATCCTCTGCATTAGTGCTTGTATGATCAAACCGTATTGGGGAGACGCAATCATTAACTATATTACCACCGATGAGAAAAACGCCGCGGGCTGCAGGCCCAGCATGCCCCAGCGCGGTTTTCGATGGCCAGCCGGCAAGGTCGGTCATCCGGTCTGACCGCATGCCGATCCGCTGGCCGTACCGCATTTTCATTCGCTCTGCCGCGATCCAAAATTATGATAGACCGGACCGTCGTGGGACGGTTCGACCGGTCGGACCCGATGTACGGCCTGACTGACCAGGCCGTGGGCCATGCAAGTCGGCCGGAGCTGTTCGGCCTGGGTCCGTCTCGTTCTACACGTCACAAAGCGATCGGGATGTCCTCAAGCGGGCACGTTCTCCGGCCACGCAAAAAAGGGGTTCAACACGAGGATTTCCCAAGAGGTCACCCATCCTAGTACTACTCTAGCCCAAGCATGCTTCACTGCGGCGTTCTGATGGGATCCGGTGCATTAGTGTTGGTATGATCGAACCGTATGGGGGAGACGCAATCATTAACTATATTACCACCGATGAGAAAAATGCCGCGGGCTGCAATCCTTGCATGCCCCAGCGCGGTTTTCGAATTCTGGCCGGCCCGGTCCGTCAACCGGCCTCACCGTATGCCGATCCGCTGGCCGTACCGCATTTTCATTCGCTCTACCGCGATCCAAAATTCCGAGAGACCGGACCCTCGTGGGACGTTACGACCGGTCGGACCTTGGGACCGGATGTACGGCCTGACTGACAAGGCCGTTGGCCATGCAAGTCGGCCGGAGCTGTTGGGCCTGGGTCCGTCTCGTTGTACACGTCACAAAGGGATCGGGATGTCCTCAAGCGCGCCCGTTCTCCGGCCACGCAAAAAAGGGGTTCAGCACGAGGACTTCCCAGGAGGTCACCCATCCTCGTACTACTCTGCCCAAGCACACTTCACTGCGGAGTTCTGATGGGATCCGGTGCATTAGTGCTGGTATGATCGAACCGGATGCGGGAGACACAATCATTAACTATATTACCACCAATGAGAAATACGCCGCGGGCTGCAGGCCCAGCATGCCCCAGCGCGGTTTTCGATGTCTGGCCTGCCAGGTCGTTCAACCGGTCTGACCGCATGCCGATCCGCTGGCCGTACCACATATTCATTCGCTCTACCGCGATCCAAAATTCCGCGGGACTGGACCCTCGTGGGACGTTACGACCGGTCAGACCTTGGGACCGGATGTACGGCCTGACTGACAAGGCCGTTGGCCATGCAAGTCGGCCGGAGCTGTTGGGCCTCGGTCCGTCTCGTTCTACATGTCACAAAGGGATCGGGATGTCCTCAAGCGCGCACGTTCTCTGGCCACACAAAAAAGGGGTTCACCACGAAGACTTCCCAGGAGGTCACCCGTCCTAGTACTACTCTGGCCCAAGCACGCTTCACTGCAGAGTTCTGATGGGATCCGGTGCATTAGTGCTGGCATGATCGAACCGGATGGGGGAGACGCAATCATTACCTATATTACCACCGATGAGAAATACGCCGCGGGCTGCAGGCCCAGCATGCCCCAGCGCGGTTTTCGATGTCCGGCCGGCCAGGTCGGTCAACCGGTCTGACCGCATGCCGATCCGCTGGCCGTACCGCATTTTCATTCGCTCTGCCACGATCCAAAATTCCGCGAGACCGGACCGTCGTGGGCCGGTTCCACCGGTCGGACCGTGGGACCGGATGTACGGCCCGACTGACCTGCCGATGGGCCATGCCAGTTTGATGAGTATCTCGCTCACGGGAGGGCAAAGATCCGACTGTTGCAAATCCATGCCCGGACCCCCTAGAAAGTTGCATTGGGTCTAGAAAGGGGGGATGCAACAAAAAAATCAAAAATGTAACGAGTAGATTACATTTTGGTACGGGGGTGAAGTTTTTGTACTGCGCAGAACCTTGCCCGGGCAAGTCCTGAGGAAGTCCTGGACGTGCCAGGACAAGTCCTGGACGTGCCTTGACTTGCCCGGACCCTGCCCAAGTGTGCCAAACCTTGCCCGGACCCTTTCCAAGGCTGCCAAACCTTGCCACCACCTTGCCCAAGGCTGCCAAGACTTGCCCGGACCCCGAACATGGTTGCCAACCCGTGGGGCCAAAAATCCGACTGTTGCAAATCCATGCCCGGACCCCCTAGAAAGTTGCATTGGGCCTAGAAAGGGGGGATACAACAAAAAAATCAAAAATGTAACGAGTAGATTTCATTTTGGTACGGGGGTGAAGTTTTTGTACTGCGCAGAACCTTGCCCGGGCAAGTCCTAAGTAAGTCCTGGACGTGCCAGCACCAGTCCTGGACGTGCCAGGACTTGCCCGGACCCTGCCCAAGTGTGCCAAACCTTGCCCGGACCCTTTCAAAGGCTGCCAAACCTTGCCACCACCTTGCCCAAGGCTGCCAAAACTTACCCGGACCCCGAACAAGGTTGCCAACACGTGGGGCCAAAAATCCGACTGTTGCAAATCCATGCCCGGACCCCCTAGAAAGTTGCATTGGGCCTAGAAAGGGGGGATGCAAGAAAAAAATCAAAAATGTAACGAGTAGATTTCATTTTGGTACGGGGGTGAAATTTTTGTACAGCGCAGAACCTTGCCCGGACAAGTCCTGAGTAAGTCCTGGACGTGTCAGCACCAGTCGTGGACGTGCCAGGACTTGCCCGGACCCTGCCCAAGTGTGCCAAACCTTGCCCGGACCCCGAACATGGGTTCCAACCCATGGGGCCAAAAATCCGACTGTTGCAAATCCATGCTCGGACCCCCTGCAAAGTTTCATTGGGCCTATAAAGGGGGGATGCAACAAAAAAATCGTAAATGTAACGAGTAGATTTCATTTTGGTACGGGGGTGAAGTTTTTGTACTGCGCAGAACCTTGCCCGGGCAAGTCCTGAGTAAGTCCTGGACGTGCCAGCACCAGTCCTGGACGTGCCAGGACTTGCCCGGACCCTGCCCAAGTGTGCCAAACCTTGCCCGGACCCTTTCCAAGGCTGCCAAACCTTGCCACCACCATGCCCAAGGCTGCCAAGACTTGCCCGGACCCCCAACAAGGTTGCCAACCCATGGGGCCAAAAATCCGACTGTTGCAAATCCATGCCCGGACCCCCTAGAAAGTTGCATTGGGCCTAGAAAGGGGGGATGCAACAAAAAAATCGAAAATGTAACGAGTAGATTTCATTTTGGTACGGGGGTGAAGTTTTTGTACTGCGGAGAACCTTGCCCGGACAAGTCCTGAGTAAGTCCTGGACGTGTCAGCACCAGTCGTGGACGTGCCAGGACTTGCCCGGACCCTGCCCAAGTGTGCCAAACCTTGCCCGGACACTTTCCAAGGCTGCCAAACCATGCCACCACCTTGCCCAAGGCTGCCAAGACGTGCCCGGACCCCGAACATGGTTGCCAACCCGTGGGGCCAAAAATCCGACTGTTGCAAATCCATGCCCGGACCCCCTAGAAAGTTGCATTGGGCCTAGAAAGGGGGGATGCAACAAAAAAATCAAAAATGTAACGAGTAGATTTCATTTTGGTACGGGGGTGAAGTTTTTGTACTGCGCAGAACCTTGCCCGGGCAAGTCCTGAGTAAGTCCTGGACGTGCCAGCACCAGTGCTGGACGTGCCAGGACTTGCCCGGACCCAACCCAAGTGTGCCAAACCTTGCCCGGACCCTTTCCAAGGCTGGCCGACCTTGCCACCACCTTGCCCAAGGCTGCCAAGACTTGCCCGGACCCTGAACATGGTTGCCAACCCATGGGGCCAAAAATCCGACTCTTGCAAATCCATGCCCGAACCCCCTAGAAAGTTGCACTGGGCCTAGAAAGGGGGGATGCAACAAAAAAATCGAAAATGTAACGAGTAGATTACATTTTGGTACGGGGGTGAAGTTTTTGTACTGCGCAGAACCTTGCCCGGGCAAGTCTTGAGTAAGTCCTGGACGTGCCAGCACCAGTGCTGGACGTGCCAGGACTTGCCCGGACCCAACCCAAGTGTGCCAAACCTTGCCCGGACCCTTTCCAAGGCTGGCAGACCTTGCCACCACCTTGCCCAAGGCTGCCAAGACTTGCCCGGACCCTGAACATGGTTGCCAACCCATGGGGCCAAAAATCCGACTCTTGCAAATCCATGCACGGACCTGCTAGAAAGTTGCATTGGGTCTAGAAAGGGGGGATGCAACCAAAAAATCGTAAATGTAACGAGTAGATTTCAATTTGGTACGGGGGTGAAGTTTTTGTACTGCGCAGAACCTTGCCCGGGCAAGTCCTGAGTAAGTCCTGGACGTGCCAGCACCAGTCCTGGACGTGCCAGGACTTGCCCGGACCCTGCCCAAGTGCGCCAAACCTTGCCCGGACCCTTTTTAAGGCTGCCACACCTTGCCACCACCTTGCCCAAGGCTGCCAAGACTCGCCCGGACCCCGAACATGGTTGCCAACCCCTGGGGCCAAAAATCCGACTGTTGCAAATCCTTGCCCGGACCCCCTAGAAAGTTGCATTGGGCCTAGAAAGGGGGGATGCAACAAAAAAATCGAAAATGTCACGAGTAGATTTCATTTTGGTACGGGGGTGAAGTTTTTGTACTGCGCAGAACCTTGCCCGGGCAAGTCCTGAGGAAGTCCTGGTCGTGCCAGCACCAGTCCTGGACGTGCCAGGACTTGCCCGGACCCTGCCCAAGTGTGCCAAACCTTGCCCGGACACTTTCCAAGGATGCCAATCCATGCCACCACCTTGACCAAGGCTGCCAAGACTTGCCCGGACCCCGAACATGGGTTCCAACCCATGGGGCCAAAAATCCGACTGTTGAAAATCCATGCCCGGACCCCCTAGAAAGTTGCATTGGGCCTAGAAAGGGGGGATGCAACAAAAAAATCAAAAATGTAACGAGTAGATTTCATTTTGGTACGGGGGTGAAGTTTTTGTACTGCGCAGAACCTTGCCCGGGCAAGTCCTGAGTAAGTCCTGGACGTGCCAGCACCAGTCCTTGACGTGCCAGGACTTGCCCGGACCCTGCCCAAGTGTGCCAAACCTTGCCCGGACCCTTTTCAAGGCTGCCAAACCTTGCCACCACCTTGCCCAAGGCTGCCAAGACTTGCCCGGACCCCGAACATGGGTTCCAACCCGTGGGGCCAAAAATCCGACTGTTGCAAATCCATGCGCGGACCCCCTACAAAGTTTCATTGGGCCTAGAAAGGGGGGATGCAACAAAAAAATCAAAAATGTAACGAGTAGATTTCATTTTGGTACGGGGGTGAAGTTTTTGTACTGCGCAGAACCTTGCCCGGGCAAGTCCTGAGTAAGTCCTGGACGTGCCAGCACCAGTCCTGGACGTGCCAGGACTTGCCCGGACCCTGCCCAAGTGTGCCAAACCTTGCCCGGACCCTTTCCAAGGCTGCCAAACCTTGCCACCACCTTGCCCAAGGCTGCCAAGACTTGCCCGGACCCCGAACATGGGTTCCAACCCATGGGGCCAAAAATCCGACTGTTGCAAATCCATGCTCGGACCCCCTACAAAGTTTTATTGGGCCTAGAAAGGGGGGATGCAACAAAAAAATCGAAAATGTAACAAGTAGATTTCATTTTGGTACGGGGGTGAAATTTTTGTACTTCGCAGAAGCTTGCCCGGGCAAGTCCTGAGTAAGTCCTGGACGTGCCAGCACCAGTCCTGGACGTGCCAGGACTTGCCCGGACCCAGCCCAAGTGTGCCAAACCTTGCCCGGACCCTTTCCAAGGCTGGCAGACCTTGCCACCACCTTGCCCAAGGCTGCCAAGACTTGCCCGGACCCTGAACATGGTTGCCAACCCATGGGGCCAAAAATTCGACTCTTGCAAATCCATGCACGGACCTGCTACAAAGTTGCATTGGGCTTAGAAAGGGGGGATGCAACAAAAAAATCGTAAATGTAACGAGTAGATTTCATTTTGGTACGGGGGTGAAGTTTTTGTACTGCGCAGAACCTTGCCCGGGCAAGTCCTGAGTAAGTCCTGGACGTGCCAGCACCAGTCCTGGACGTGCCAGGACTTGCCCGGACCCTGCCCAAGTGTTCCAAACCTTGCCCGGACCCTTTTTAAGGCTGCCACACCTTGCCACCACCTTGCCCAAGGCTGCCAAGACTTGCCCGGACCCCGAACATGGTTGCCAACCCCTGGGGCCAAAAATCCGACTGTTGCAAATCCTTGCCCGGACCCCCTAGAAAGTTGCATTGGGCCTAGAAAGGGGGGATGCAACAAAAAAATCGAAAATGTAACGAGTAGATTTCATTTTGGTACGGGGGTGAAGTTTTTGTAATGCGCAGAACCTTGCCCGGGCAAGTCCTGAGTAAGTCCTGGACGTGGCTGCACCAGTCTTGGACGTGCTAGGACTTGCCCGGACCCTGCCCAAGTGTGCCAAACCTTGCCCGGACCCTTTCCAAGGCTGCCAAACCTTGCCACCACCTTGCCCAAGGCTTGCAACACTTGCCCGGACCCCGAACATGGTTGCCAACCCCTGGGGCCAAAAATCCGACTGTTGCAAATCCATGCCCGGACCACCTAGAAAGTTGCATTGGGCCTAGAAAGGGGGGATGCAACAAAAAAATCGAAAATGTAACGAGTAGATTTCATTTTGGTACGGGGGTGAAGTTTTTGTACTGCGCAGAACCTTGCCCGGGCAAGTCCTGAGTAAGTCCTGGACGTGCCCGCACCAGTCCTGGACGTGCCAGGACTTGCCCGTACACTGCCCAAGTGTGCCAAACCATGCCCGGACCCTTTCCAAGGCTGCCAAACCTTGCCACCACCTTGCCCAAGGCTGCCAAGAGGTGCCCGGACCCCGAACATGGTTGCCAACCCATGGGGCCAAAAATCCGACTGTTGCAAATCCATGCCCGGACCCCCTAGAAAGTTGCATTGGGCCTAGAAAGGGGGGATGCAACAAAAAAATCGAAAATGTAACGAGTAGATTTCATTTTGGTACGGGGGTGAAGTTTTTGTACTGAGCAGAACCTTGCCCGGGCTAGTCCTGAGGAAGTCCTGGACGTGCCAGCACCAGTCCTGGACGGGCCAGGACTTGCCCGGACCCTGCCCAAGTGTGCCAAACCTTGCCCGGACCCTTTCCAAGGCTGCCAAACCTTGCCACCACCTTGCCCAAGGCTGCCAAGACTTGCCCGGACCCCGAACATGGTTGCCAACCCATGGGGCCAAAAATCCGACTGTTGCAAATCCATGCCCGGACCCCCTAGAAAGTTGCATTGGGCCTAGAAAGGGGGGATGCAACAAAAAAATCGAAAATGTAACGAGTAGATTTCATTTTGGTACGGGGGGTGAAGTTTTTGTACTGCGTAGAACCTTGCCCGGGCAAGTCTTGAGTAAGTCCTGGACGTGCCAGCACCAGTCCTGGACGTGCCAGGACTTGCCCGGACCCTCCCCAAGTGTGCCAAACCTTGCCCGGACTCTTTCCAAGGCTGCCAAACCTTGCCACCACCTTGCCCAAGGCTGCCAAGACTTGCCCGGACCCCGAACATGGGTTCCAACCCATGGGGCCAAAAATCCGATTGTTGCAAATCCATGCCCGGACCCCCTAGAAAGTTTCATTGGGCCTAGAAAGGGGGGATGCAACAAAAAAATCGAAAATGTAACGAGTAGATTTCATTTTGGTACGGGGGTGAAGTTTTTGTACTGGGCAGAACCTTGCCCTGGCAAGTCCTGAGTAAGTCCTGGACGTGCCAGCACCAGTCCTGGACGTGCCAGGACTTGCCCGGACCCTGCCCAAGTGTGCCAAACCTTGCCCGGACCCTTTCCAAGGCTGCCAAACCTTGCCACCACCTTGCCCAAGGCTGCCAAGACTTGCCCGGACCCCGAACATGGTTGCCAACCCGTGGGGCCAAAAATCCGACTGTTGCAAATCCATACCCGCACCACCTAGAAAGTTGCATTGGGCCTAGAAAGGGGGGATGCAACAAAACAATCGAAAATGTAACGAGTAGATTTCATTTTGGTACGGGGGTGAAGTTTTTGCACTGCGCAGAACCTTGCCCGGGCAAGTCCTGAGTAAGTCCTGGACGTGCCAGCTCCAGTCCTGGACGTGCCAGGACTTGCCCGGACCCTGCCCAAGTGTGCCAAACCTTGCCCGGACCCTTTCCAAGGCTGCCAAACCTTGCCACCACCTTGCCGAAGGCTGCCAAGACTTGCCCGGACCCCGAACATGGTTGCCAACCCATGGGTCGAAAAATCCGACTGTTGCAAATCCATGCCCGGACCCCCTAGAAAGTTGCATTGGGCCTAGAAAGGGGGGATGCAACAAAAAAATCGAAAATGTAACGAGTAGATTTCATTTTGGTACGGGGGTGAAGTTTTTGTACTGCACAGAACCTTGCCCGGGCAAGTCCTGGACGTGCCAGCACCAGTCCTGGACGTGCCAGGACTTGCCCGGACCCTGCCCAAGTGTGCCAAACCTTGCCCGGACCCTTTCCAAGGCTGCCAAACCTTGCCACCACCTTGCCCAAGGCTGCCAAGACTTGCCCGGACCCCGAACATGGGTTCCAACCCATGGGGCCAAAAATCCGACTGTTGCAAATCCATGCTCGGACCCCCTACAAAGTTTCATTGGGCCTAGAAAGGGGGGATGCAACAAAAAAATCGAAAATGTAACAAGTAGATTTCATTTTGGTACGGGGGTGAAATTTTTGTACTTCGCAGAAGCTTGCCCGGGCAAGTCCTGAGTAAGTCCTGGACGTGCCAGCACCAGTCCTGGACGTGCCAGGACTTGCCCGGACCCAGCCCAAGTGTGCCAAACCTTGCCCGGACCCTTTCCAAGGCTGGCAGACCTTGCCACCACCTTGCCCAAGGCTTGCAAGACTTGCCCGGACCCCGAACATGGTTGCCAACCCCTGGGGCCAAAAATCCGACTGTTGCAAATCCATGCCCGGACCACCTAGAAAGTTGCATTGGGCCTAGAAAGGGGGGATGCAACAAAAAAATCGAAAATGTAACGAGTAGATTTCATTTTGGTACGGGGGTGAAGTTTTTGTACTGCGCAGAACCTTGCCCGGGCAAGTCCTGAGTAAGTCCTGGACGTGCCCGCACCAGTCCTGGACGTGCCAGGACTTGCCCGTACCCTGCCCAAGTGTGCCAAACCTTGCCCGGACCCTTTCCAAGGCTGCCAAACCTTGCCACCACCTTGCCCAAGGCTGCCAAGAGGTGCCCGGACCCCGAACATGGTTGCCAACCCATGGGGCCAAAAATCCGACTGTTGCAAATCCATGCCCGGACCCCCTAGAAAGTTGCATTGGGCCTAGAAAGGGGGGATGCAACAAAAAAATCGAAAATGTAACGAGTAGATTTCATTTTGGTACGGGGGTGAAGTTTTTGTTCTGAGCAGAACCTTGCCCGGGCTAGTCCTGAGGAAGTCCTGGACGTGCCAGCACCAGTCCTGGACGGGCCAGGACTTGCCCGGACCCTGCCCAAGTGTGCCAAACCTTGCCCGGACCCTTTCCAAGGCTGCCAAACCTTGCCACCACCTTGCCCAAGGCTGCCAAGACTTGCCCGGACCCCGAACATGGTTGCCAACCCATGGGGCCAAAAATCCGACTGTTGCAAATCCATGCCCGGACCCCCTAGAAAGTTGCATTGGGCCTAGAAAGGGGGGATGCAACAAAAAAATCGAAAATGTAACGAGTAGATTTCATTTTGGTACGGGGGTGAAGTTTTTGTACTGCGTAGAACCTTGCCCGGGCAAGTCCTGAGTAAGTCCTGGACGTGCCAGCACCAGTCCTGGACGTGCCAGGACTTGCCCGGACCCTGCCCAAGTGTGCCAAACCTTGCCCGGACCCTTTCCAAGGCTGCCAAACCTTGCCACCACCTTGCCCAAGGCTGCCAAGACTTGCCCGGACCCCGAACATGGTTGCCAACCCATGGGGCCAAAAATCCGACTGTTGCAAATCCATGCCCGGACCCGCTAGAAAGTTGCATTGGGCCTAGAAAGGGGGGATGCAACAAAAAAATCGAAAATGTAACGAGTAGATTTCATTTTGGTACGGGGGTGAAGTTTTTGTACTGCGCAGAACCTTGCCCGGGCAAGTCCTGAGTAAGTCCTGGACGTGCCAGCACCAGTCCTGGACGTGCCAGGACTTGCCCGGACCCTGCCCAAGTGTTCCAAACCTTGCCTGGACCCTTTTTAAGGCTGCCACACCTTGCCACCACCTTGCCCAAGGCTGCCAAGACTTGCCCGGACCCCGAACATGGTTGCCAACCCCTGGGGCCAAAAATCCGACTGTTGCAAATCCTTGCCCGGACCCCCTAGAAAGTTGCATTGGGCCTAGAAAGGGGGGATGCAACAAAAAAATCGAAAATGTAACGAGTAGATTTCATTTTGGTACGGGGGTGAAGTTTTTGTAATGCGCAGAACCTTGCCCGGGCAAGTCCTGAGTAAGTCCTGGACGTGGCTGCACCAGTCTTGGACGTGCCAGGACTTGCCCGGACCCTGCCCAAGTGTGCCAAACCTTGCCCGGACCCTTTCCAAGGCTGCCAAACCTTGCCACCACCTTGCCCAAGGCTTGCAAGACTTGCCCGGACCCCGAACATGGTTGCCAACCCCTGGGGCCAAAAATCCGACTGTTGCAAATCCATGCCCGGACCACCTAGAAAGTTGCATTGGGCCTAGAAAGGGGGGATGCAACAAAAAAATCGAAAATGTAACGAGTAGATTTCATTTTGGTACGGGGGTGAAGTTTTTGTACTGCGCAGAACCTTGCCCGGGCAAGTCCTGAGTAAGTCCTGGACGTGCCCGCACCAGTCCTGGACGTGCCAGGACTTGCCCGTACCCTGCCCAAGTGTGCCAAACCTTGCCCGGACCCTTTCCAAGGCTGCCAAACCTTGCCACCACCTTGCCCAAGGCTGCCAAGAGGTGCCCGGACCCCGAACATGGTTGCCAACCCATGGGGCCAAAAATCCGACTGTTGCAAATCCATGCCCGGACCCCCTAGAAAGTTGCATTGGGCCTAGAAAGGGGGGATGCAACAAAAAAATCGAAAATGTAACGAGTAGATTTCATTTTGGTACGGGGATGAAGTTTTTGTACTGAGCAGAACCTTGCCCGGGCTAGTCCTGAGGAAGTCCTGGACGTGCCAGCACCTGTCCTGGACGGGCCAGGACTTGCCCGGACCCTGCCCAAGTGTGCCAAACCTTGCCCGGACCCTTTCCAAGGTTGCCAAACCTTGCCACCACCTTGCCCAAGGCTGCCAAGACTTGCCCGGACCCCGAACATGGTTGCCAACCCATGGGGCCAAAAATCCGACTGTTGCAAATCCATGCCCGGACCCCCTAGAAAGTTGCATTGGGCCTAGAAAGGGGGGATGCAACAAAAAAATCGAAAATGTAACGAGTAGATTTCATTTTGGTACGGGGGGTGAAGTTTTTATACTGCGTAGAACCTTGCCCGGGCAAGTCCTGAGTAAGTCCTGGACGTGCCAGCACCAGTCCTGGACGTGCCAGGACTTGCCCGGACCCTCCCCAAGTATGCCAAACCTTGCCCGGACGCTTTCCAAGGCTGCCAAACCTTGCCACCACCTTGCCCAAGGCTGCCAAGACTTGCCCGGACCCCGAACATGGTTGCCAACCCGTGGGGCCAAAAATCCGACTGTTGCAAATCCATACCCGCACCACCTAGAAAGTTGCATTGGGCCTAGAAAGGGGGGATGCAACAAAACAATCGAAAATGTAACGAGTAGATTTCATTTTGGTACGGGGGTGAAGTTTTTGTACTGCCCAGAACCTTGCCCGGGCAAGTCCTGAGTAAGTCCTGGACGTGCCAGCTCCAGTCCTGGACGTGCCAGGACTTGCCCGGACCCTGCCCAAGTGTGCCAAACCTTGCCCGGACCCTTTCCAAGGCTGCCAAACCTTGCCACCACCTTGCCGAAGGCTGCCAAGACTTGCCCGGACCCCGAACATGGTTGCCAACCCATGGGTCGAAAAATCCGACTGTTGCAAATCCATGCCCGGACCCCCTAGAAAGTTGCATTGGGCCTAGAAAGGGGGGATGCAACAAAAAAATCGAAAATGTAACGAGTAGATTTCATTTTGGTACGGGGGTGAAGTTTTTGTACTGCACAGAACCTTGCCCGGGCAAGTCCTGGACGTGCCAGCACCAGTCCAGGACGTGCCAGGACTTGCCCGGACCCTGCCCAAGTGTGCCAAACCTTGCCCGGACCCTTTCCAAGGCTGCCAAACCTTGCCACCACCATGCCCAAGGCTGCCAAGACTTGCCCGGACCCCCAACAAGGTTGCCAACCCATGGGGCCAAAAATCCGACTATTGCAAATCCATGCCCGGACCCCCTAGAAAGTTGCATTGGGCCTAGAAAGGGGGGATGCAACAAAAAAATCAAAAATGTAACGAGTAGATTTCATTTTGGTACGGGGGTGAAGTTTTTGTACTGCGCAGAACCTTGCCCGGGCAAGTGCTGAGGAAGTCCTGGTCGTGCCAGCACCAGTCCTGGACGTGCCAGGACTTGCCCGGACCCTGCCCAAGTGTGCCAAACCTTGCCCGGACACTTTCCAAGGATGCCAATCCATGCCACCACCTTGACCAAGGCTGCCAAGACTTGCCCGGACCCCGAAAATGGTTGCCAACCCGTGGGGCCAAAAATCCGACTGTTGCAAATCCATACCCGGACCCCCTAGAAAGTTGCATTGGGCCTAGAAAGGGGGGATGCAACAAAAAAATCAAAAATGTAACGAGTAGATTTCATTTTGGTACGGGGGTGAAATTTTTGTACTGCGCAGAACCTTGCCCGGGCAAGTCCTGAGTAAGTCCTGGACGTGCCAGCACCAGTCCTGGACGTGCCAGAACTTGCCCGGACATTGCCCAAGTGTGCCACACCTTGCCCGGACCCTCTCCAAGGCTGCCAAACCTTGCCACCACCTTGCCTAAGGCTGCCAAGACTTGCCCGGACCCCGAACATGGGTTCCAACCCATGGGGCCAAAACTCCGACTGTTGCAAATCCATGCTCGGACCCCCTACAAAGTTTTATTGGGCCTAGAAAGGGGGGATGCAATAAAAAAATCGAAAATGTAACGAGTAGATTTCATTTTGGTACGGGGGTGAAGTTTTTGTACTGTGCAGAACCTTGCCCTGGCAAGTCCTGAGTAAGTCCTGGACGTGCCAGCACCAGTCCTGGACGTGCCAGGACTTGCCCGGACCCTGCCCAAGTGTGCCAAACCTTGCCCGGACCCTTTCCAAGGCTGCCAAACCTTCCACCACCTTGACCAAGGCTGCCAAGACTTGCCCGGACCCCGAACAAGGTTGCCAACCCGTGGTGCCAAAAATCCGACTGTTGCAAATCCATGCCCGGACCACCTAGAAAGTTGCATTGGGCCTAGAAAGGGGGGATGCAACAAAACATTCGAAAATGTAACGAGTAGATTTCATTTTGGTACGGGGGTGAAGTTTTTGTACTGCACAGAACCTTGCCCGGGCAAGTCCTGAGTAAGTCCTGGACGTGCCAGCTCCAGTCCTGGACGTGCCAGAACTTGCCCGGACATTGCCCAAGTGTGCCAAACCTTGCCCGGACCCTTTCCAAGGCTGCCAAACCTTGCCACCACCTTGACAAAGGCTGCCAAGACTTGCCCGGACCCCGAACAAGGTTGCCAACCCGTGGGGCCAAAAATCCGACTGTTGCAAATCCATGCCCGGACCACCTAGAAAGTTGCATTGGGCCTAGAAAGGGGGGATGCAACAAAAAAATCGAAAATGTAACGAGTAGATTTCATTTTGGTACGGGGGTGAAGTTTTTGTACTGCACAGAACCTTGCCCGGGCAAGTCCTGGACGTGCCAGCACCAGTCCTGGACGTGCCAGGACTTGCCCGGACCCTGCCCAAGTGTGCCAAACCTTGCCCGGACCCTTTCCAAGGCTGCCAAACCTTGCCACCACCATGCCTAAGGCTGCCAAGACTTGCCCGGACCCCCAACAAGGTTGCCAACCCATGGGGCCAAAATCCGACTGTTGCAAATCCATGCCCGGACCCCCTAGAAAGTTGCATTGGGCCTAGAAAGGGGGGATGCAACAAAAAAATCGAAAATATAACGAGTAGATTTCATTTTGGTACGGGGGTGAAGTTTTTGTACTGCGCAGAACCTTGCCCGGGCAAGTCCTGAGGAAGTCCTGGTCGTGCCAGCACCAGTCCTGGACGTGCCAGGACTTTCCCGGACCCTGCCCAAGTGTGCCAAACCTTGCCCGGACACTTTCCAAGGATGCCAATCCATGCCACCACCTTGACCAAGGCTGCCAAGACTTGCCCAGACCCCGAAAATGGTTGCCAACCCGTGGGGCCAAAAATCCGACTGTTGCAAATCCATGCCCGGACCCCCTAGAAAGTTGCATTGGGCCTAGAAAGGGGGGATGCAACAAAAAAATCAAAAATGTAACGTGTAGATTTCATTTTGGTACGGGGGTGAAGCTTTTGTAATGCGCAGAAGCTTGCCCGGGCAAGTCCTGAGTAAGTCCTGGACGTGCCAGCACCAGTCCTGGACGTGCCAGAACTTGCCCGGACATTGCCCAAGTGTGCCAAACCTTGCCCGGACCCTCTCCAAGGCTGCCAAACCTTGCCACCACCTTGCCCAAGGCTGCCAATACTTGCCCGGACCCCGAACAAGGTTGCCAACCCGTGGGGCCAAAAATCCGACTGTTGCAAATCCATGCCCGGACCCCCTAGAAAGTTGCATTGGGCCTAGAAAGGGGGGATGCAAGAAAAAAATCGAAAATGTAACGAGTAGATTTCATTTTGGTACGGGGGTGAAATTTTTGTACTGCGTAGAACCTTGCCCGAGCAAGTCCTGAGGAAGTCCTGGACGTGCCAGCACCAGTCCTGGACGTGCCAGGACTTGCCCGGACCCTGCCCAAGTGTGCCAAACCTTACCCGGACCCTTTCCAAGGCTGCCAAACCTTGCCACCACCTTGCCTAAGGCTGCCAAGACTTGCCCGGACCCCGAACATGGGTTCCAACCCATGGGGCCAAAAATCCGACTGTTGCAAATCCATGCTCGGACCCCCTACAAAGTTTCATTGGGCCTAGAAAGGGGGGATGCAACAAAAAAATCGTAAATGTAACGAGTAGATTTCATTTTGGTACGGGGGTGAAGTTTTTGTACTGCGCAGAACCTTGCCCGGGCAAGTCCTGAGTAAGTCCTGGACGTGCCATCACCAGTCCTGGACGTGCCAGGACTTGCCCAGACCCTGCCCAAGTGTGCCAAACCTTGCCCGGACCCTTTTTAAGGCTGCCACACCTTGCCACCACCGTGCCCAAGGCTGCTAAGACTTGCCCGGACCCCGAACATGGTTGCCAACCCATGGGGCCAAAAATCCGACTGTTGCAAATCCATGCCCGGACCCCCTAGAAAGTTGCATTGGGCCTAGAAAGGGGGGATGCAACAAAAAAATCAAAAATGTAACGAGTAGATTTCATTTTGGTACGGGGGTGAAGTTTTTGTACTGCGCAGAACCTTGCCCGGGCATGTCCTGAGTAAGTCCTGGACGTGCCCGCACCAGTCCTGGACGTGCCAGGACTTGCCCGTACCGTGCCCAAGTGTGCCAAACCTTGCCCGGACCCTTTCCAAGGCTGCCAAACCTTGCCACCACCTTGCCCAAGGCTGCCAAGAGGTGCCCGGACCCCGAACAAGGTTGCCAACCCGTGGGGCCAAAAATCCAACTGTTGCAAATCCATGCCCGGACCCTCTAGAAAGTTGAATTGGGCCTAGAAAGGGGGGATGCAACAAAAAATATCAAAATTGTAACGAGTAGATTTCATTTTGGTAAGGGGGTGAAGTTTTTGTACCGCGCAGAACCTTGCCCGGGCAAGTCCTGAGGAAGTCCTGGACGTGCCAGCACCAGTCCTGGACGTGCCAGGACTTGCCCGGACCCTGCCCAAGTGTGCCAAACCTTGCCCGGCCCCTTTCCAAGGCTGCCAAACCTTGCCACCACCTTGCCCAAGGCTGCCAAGACTTGCCCGGACCCCGAACATGGGTTCCAACCCATGGGGCCAAAAATCCGACTGTTGAAAATCCATGCCCGGACCCCCTAGAAAGTTGCATTGGGCCTAGAAAGGGGGGATGCAACAAAAAAATCAAAAATGTAACGAGTAGATTTCATTTTGGTACGGGGGTGAAGTTTTTGTACTGCGCAGAACCTTGCCCGGGCAAGTCCTGAGTAAGTCCTGGACGTGCCAGCACCAGTCCTGGACGTGCCAGGACTTGCCCGGACCCTGCCCAAGTGTGCCAAACCTTACCCGGACCCTTTCCAAGGCTGCCAAACCTTGCCACCACCTTGCCCAAGGCTGCCAAGACT
>OY979713.1:715000-755000 GCA_963855925.1 Inga laurina | reverse complement strand
TGAAAGGTTTTTCTTGAAAAACCTATAACTATAGGTTTTTTAAAAAACCTTTCTTGTTGGCTTAGAGCATATATAAATTTCTTACAAACATTTTTTGATGGTTTGTAACTTGACATGTAGATTATTAATTTACTTTTCCTTTACATATAATTATTCATACTATTTCTTATTATACTCGTTACCTTCCACAAAACCGATAATTAAATAAAAAACTATATCTTACCATACTCAAATATGATATATCTTTTATGCAAGATTGATTGGCCAATAAGAAAGACAAGTTTCATTATTTTTTTTGTAACTGCTACTAGACTCTTGACTCTTTAAATTAAATAGATTTTAATCTTTCTATTTGATCATGTATGGATTTTACCAAATATATAATCTTTCTAAGAAAAATGGGGAAAGCGTCTCATCTTTCTATTTGATCATGTATGGATTCTACCAAATATATCCTCTTTCTAAGAAAAATGGGGAAAGCGTCTCAGAAATTTTATTTGCAAGAAACTTTTTAAATAAATTTCTTATAGGCGAACGATACTGATAATTTACAAGTAAATTACTAAATTTCTTAGGCACCGTCAATTGATATGCAAGTTCCTTAAAACCTTTTTTCGATAATAATATGAACTTAATAAAACTCAACACACATTCGTTTTTTTTAGCTAAAGGATCCTGACCCAAGTCCATTCGTTTATTTTTAGCTAAAGGATTCTGACCCAAATCTTTATTTAATAAGCACAATATGTAGCATACATGATATGTGGATAACATGCTTCTTGTCCAGGTAAACATAAATTTAATGCACAATAAAAAGGAAAAAAAAAGCCAAGACTTCTTCGTCATATGAGACCCAAGTTCCACTGAATATTATCCCCAATCATTCTCTATTGGCACGACTTTAAGAACTTATGCAGGGGGGCAGCATTGTCACCATTCACTTCAATCTAATCCAAAAACAATAGGACATAATAGTTATATATAATGCACTGCAGGTCACATGATGAAATATAAGCACATATAAAAAAGATCCCTCTACACATAAGCAGAACTAGTACAAAAATGAAATTTAAGATGACCTACTCTATATTCTTTTAAAATTAAAACTATATTTGGGTGCAAACCAGTTCTTTGCCTAAAACTGAGAATTATGAAAGGTATGAGGAATTTGCTCAATTTTTTAAGACGCCCAACACTATATTCTTTTAAAATTAAAACTATATTTATCATTATCAACAAGATTAAGAAAATAGGAGTTATCATTCGCAACATTTTCAAAAAACTAGGCTGCTAATTTAACATAATGTATATAACAGCATGTGTTGCTAACTTGCTATACATGTAGATAAAAAAGGTGGTATGAGAAAGATGACATTTACCTGGGTGCAAACCTGTTCTTTGCCTAAAACTATGAGAATTATGAAAGGTATGAGTAATTTGCTCAATTTTTTAACAAAATATGTAGCTAAAAGCAGCTGCATAGTGGTCACCAAATTCAAATGCAGATTACACATCGCAGTAAGAGTAAGAACACCAAGACCAAATTGAGCAAGCAGACAGAATCCTGGGATAGGGTAATGCCACAAGCCCATAGTTTCCCAAATCTCCATATCCTACAAATGAATAAAGGGTCTTGGCTAAAATACTTTGCATAATTTTTTATTGACCGCCATAATATTCTGATGAAATCTAGGCCTCCACCTAAAATTACAGTGGGAGAAACAGAGAACATAGGATGAAGGGAACAATGAATTTCATATTTAATTGTAATAAGAGGACTTGGGTAGTTGGGGTTTACTAGCTGTTAGTGATATTAATGACAATTAGAACCCAAGGCATCTGCAATTCAGGTTGTTGATCGCCAGTAAAGTGAATTTATTCAGTTTCTCTCATCTCTGTGTCTACTCTCCTTTCTCCCTCTCTTTAGTATCTTTCTATCTCTCGCTCTCTTTTTCTCTCTTGTCCAGATTACCACAACAACTATCCTCACAATAAGTATAAAGCTTCAGCATTTTGAGGCAGTTAACCACAGCAACTATCCTCACAATAAGTATAAAGCTTCAGCATTTAGGAGGGGTGGGGGGAGAAAGAAAGGAAGCCAGATCACACAGAGCCACTGTTTCTGTTTAATTAACTGGATTCATGAGCAAAAACAGGATTCTATTGAAAAAGAAGTGGCTCAGTCAAGTTGCTTTCTCTTGTTGATGTATCAAAATCCATGTCAGCTATATAGCTTTTGCTCCAGGAAAGCTGGAAAAAGATACAAGAAAGTTAGGGATCCATACAAGAAAGTTGCTTTACCATGATGTTTTGCATGTCTGAACAATGCCTTTAACAGCATGAGTTTCAAGTTCAATTTCTTAGAGACACAAATGGTAATGAATATGATGTTTGATAATATCGAGTCTTCTGTCCTAAATTGTTCTGATTGCTGAACCTTACATTACATTACAATCAATGATCAAAGCTAACAAATAAACTTCATATTTTCAACATAAAGCGAAGAAATGATTTATAGCTACTGATTCAAATGCTAGACTTGATTAAATCTCAATCCAGGTTCAAAGAACATAACTACTGAAGCAGCTATGCACGAGATAGCATACTTTAAATCTCCATTGTCTTAGACACAAAACTCACAAACATATAATAATGCACCATATCTTACCTCCTTAAACCTGTTTCTTTGTTAAAAAAATACAGTATAACAAAATACCAATAAGCAAATAAGGATTACCTGACCAGGTCCAAGTTTAGCTAATATAATATCCAAATTTTTGGGAGCAACTGGATTGGTATAAAATGCAGGAAGGGAATCTTGATTGGAACTAAATGAAGTAACTGTTCTTGGTTTTGAACCAGAATTTGGTTTGACATCTTCAGCAGGAAGTTCACTCCCATTAGGTAACCACTTCAGTTCATATGATTTTGATGCAATGGAGTTAAAAAATCAAGAGGGAAATTGCTATAAACAATGTAATTGTGAATTCCAAGCTTAATTCTCTTACCAGCAACAACAGTAAGCACTCATTGCTCCGACGCACCACCACCTCGTGCATTCATGTCGTCTAGTTTTTTCTAATTTGGTCAAAAAAATTTCATGTCAGAAAAAATTTGATATATGGAAAGGAACAAATTTTGATTCTAAGCTCACCAGTCTCATATCCCTAGCGATCGATAATTTAGGATACGTTATATAATTTTTATAAAACTGATTTGAGCGCCCTATTCTTTGTAAACATCTAAGCCCATCACCATTATCCTCATCATTGTCATCATCATCATTCTCATCATTGTTAAGTGTCTCCGGAATGTTTGCAAGTGGTGAAACAGTGGCATCAAAATTAATAGGTGAAGGGATGTTAGGCATCTCTGGTTGGCCAACAGGTTGGTTAGCAGGTGCTGTAAAAATGGCCTCAAAATTAATAGGTGAAGGGATGTAAGACGTCGCCGGTTGGTTAGCAGGTGGTTGAGTGTGTATTATAGTAAACCACCTCATGTCCCAACTTTTTAAACTCAAATGTATAACAGTGGGGCTGGCTACTATGCGCGTACGAGGGACATCAATAATCTTTGAAGACCAATCCTCCTCTATGAGAGGCTCCCCATCAAAAAATTGTTGAGGAGCCACCTGCGGGAGGTGGTTGACAGCATATTCTATAAGTAAGGCAGTGGTCCATGATCTACTTAGAGCCCTTTGGCGGATATAGGGTTCAGAGGGATTGATGCCTATGTACGGCTGCCAAATCACCTAAGAAAGGGGGAAAAACACAAATGATTTTAAATAATTTCAGTGAAAATTGAAAAGTTCTAGTGGCAAATTTCAAGGGATAAGAACGCAGACGTTACCTCACTAGGATTCAACGCTGAAAATAGCTCCTGTAACTTTGCCACGGTCGGACGACACTTACCATCAAAAAATCCAGAACATCCATGTATTTTCTCCACCCATTTCAATATGAGTGGAAAGAATTGCACACCCTCATGCTGCAATTCACCAAAGCAAACTAGGACCACTTTTGGTATGTGGGTCAGGACAAATATCTACAAAAAAATAGAACAAAGTAAACATTCGAATTCAAAATATTTATAAAAATATAGAATTTAAAATAGAGATTAAAGAGTTACCAATAATGCAAAAACACAACCAAATAGGTTGGTGTGGCTTTTATCTAATTTACAGGCTTTTAAGCTTGAGTGAAGATTCACCCAGCTTGCAGCCCCCCAAGCATAAGATTTTATTTGATCTACCCCCTCAAGGAGATTAACAAACTTCTTTTGGACTGTGTTCTTCCCCGCTTCCTGGAAGATCATGCATCCTACGCCAGCAAGAGCTGCTGCCCGGCTTGCACGATCCACCAGCCCATCATCAACATGCTCATCAACACTATTGATGAAAGTGATCAACTTTTGGATGTCAACAAAAGATTTCACAGGGTCAACCCCAATAAGTCCCATAACTTCCTCATCCGATAGACTTAGATGGGCAAACCGATCAAAATAAACTGATTTACCATCAATTGGTAAACCAGTTATCATCAGAACATCTTCGAGGCCAAAATATAATTTATTTTCACCTATTTGGAATGCCCCAGTGTCAACGTCATAGGCCTCTATCAAAGCAGCTAAGAGGGATTTAACATGAGTCAACTTTACTTTGAGCTCAAAGATGTGCTCGAATCCGGACCCTTGCAACTTTTGTTTGATTTTTGGGCAAAGATTAACCAAACGGTAATGAGAAGCTAGCTCTCTCGGGGTTATCCAGCTCCCATCACCTAGAAATTGAACAAGTCATTAGAAAATGTATCAATAATAATAATTCAATAATAAAAACAAAAAATTCAAACATTTTAAACTTACCAATGAATCTTCTTGGGTGCTCTTGTTGCTGTGAATCCATCTGTTAGGAACAATGAGCATTATTTAGGTTGCAAAAGCTTAAAATAGAAATACATCTAGGCATGTTGGAAAGCTTATAACTTAATACTATTTTATTGATTCAGATAGTAATTTTTATAACTGAGTTAATGTCAAGTCGGGGATTCCAAGTCCATGACAATTCTTTCATCAATCATTGTGATGTGGTAATGCAAATATATAGGAGAGAGAAGCAGAGGGAAGAAGAAGAAGTCAGGAGAAGAGAGGATACGAAAAGAGACAAAGAAGGCTTCAGTCTATTATTCATAATCAACAACTTTACAGTAGTGCCCAGACCTTATATAGGCAGTGTCATAACTAAAGACTTGACTACCCTGGTGACCTAACTGGCAAAAAAAAGACTACCCTGGTGACCTTATTGAATTAGTAAGCCACCCTAATTACTATCCTACCCCTAGTTACTAATTAGTGACCTTATAGACTTAATAAGTCACCAGTTACCTATCAATTATCAATTCATTGAATTATTCCTAATACTAACTATTACAGTAACCATATCACATTGAATGGTAATAAACAATTCAGAGTTTTCACTGTTGAAGGCACACTGTATGAGTAATCAACTATAAAACCATTGCTAATCGGAATGAAAGGTTTTTACTTAACTGAATAAGCAAGAGGAGACGACGGCGGCTTGAGGAGCAGGCTGCGGTGGCTGGCTGAGCAGGCAGTACAGCTCAATTAGAAAATTATGGATTGTTTGAATCCCCGCCAATGCTAAGACAGATAAAACAACTTCATTTCAAGTAAAATTGAACATAATCAACACAAGAAACAAAAAGCAGAGAAAACCAATTCGTTATTGGCACTCCAAAAAAACAAATATTTACTCAGAGTGAATCAGGAGATCCCGAAGTAAGAAGCACATTCTAATAAAAAAATAGACGCTGAATCGCCGAGACTCGACAGGGAGACCGGAGATGGGAACTGGAGCCGAGAGGCAGACAGAGATAGGGCACATCGAGGGAGACCGGAACCAGATCGGAGAGGGAGACAAGAACCAGATCCGAGAGGGAGATGAGGTGGAGACGCCGAGATGAACGGGAACTGGAGCCGAGACCAAAAGGGAGATCAGAGATGATGAAATTGAACTCAAATCTCTAACCTAGTTCAAAGCATGAAAATGAAATGAAGGTCGAAGACTCGTAAGATGGGATGTTGAAATCCGCGAATTATGTTGGCAAAAAAAAAAAGAGAGAAAGAGAAAGAAATCCATGAATTAAAAGAGATGGATATGATTATATGAATCTAGAAATCAGACAAAAATGACATATCAGTTATGTCAATTTCTGAATAGTTAAAAATCAATCATAAAATATGATTAGATCCACTCGCACAAATTATCGCAAATGTATTTGTGACCAATAAGATTTAATCAGTAGACAATAGAAATGTTGGATGAATGAAATAACGTTTTTCCTTAACTGGGTCTGACTGTTTTAGGAATAAGATCTTAAACAAATAGGGATGAAATATAGAATAAGAAAATAAGGGGGAGAATGAACCAAAATTTCAGCATATAAATTGAATTGAATTGAAATTGACGCGTATCCAATATTACATTTGAGCTTCACGTTATTTTTAGCTTTTGTTTTACGTTGTTAAGTCAAAATATCTTGTAAGAGTATGCGTTCATGCCTTATATTTGGGCAATCTAATCTTACACAAACTGATTCTGAAATTGTTTCTGATGAATATAGTCGAAATAAAGAGAAGATGTCTTTAATTAATCACTTAATTATAATCAATTTGGATTGAAATACAGTAATAAGTCGCACCCTTGTTTCATTAATAGTAATATTATACACATATCTATCGCTTCTTCTAATTTTATTATTCATTTTAATCAATAAATTAAACATCTCACCTAACTGGTCTCTTACTTTTCTTGTTAAGAAATTAAGTTACATGTCGTACACAAACTTCTAACTTTATTATTGACAAAGTGACTAATAATTGGTAATTAAGAAGAGTGGGAGTGTTGCATTGTAATTATTGATACTAAGATCTCACAATACACAAGCATACAATTTTAAAGTTAGTAATTGAATCATATTCTTTTAGTAATTTATTTGAGAAAATAAAACAAACACAAAAAGATGACCATGCGAGAAATCATGACAGTAGTTGTCTTGGACAACTAGCATTTACTTCCTCGCGCGTTGCGCGGGGAGCATTTCTTTACAAGAATTTAACGTTTTTCTCAACCCATGTTCTTCCATCACATAATCTTACCCACTTTCAAGACCAACAGATCCTCATTGGTTCGTAACATTAAACATTGCCACTAAATTTTCAAACAACATAGATACAATACCTTGCTCAGTTTGTTCAAGCATAAATATTATGTCCGGCATCAAACATAACTTCAAATACAAAGTATTGAATATTGCAGTAGACACATAACATCAATTCAGCATGTTCCTAAAAATTTCCTTGTATACAACATTTGTGGTTGTCCTCTTGTTTCCACACCCATCATTTGGCACATAAATTTTCAGCCCATCCTTGATTTTCACTCTAGAGAGTGCTACATATAATTGGTCGTGCGTGAATACAAGCTTTGATAGATATATCCCAACGTGACGAAGTGATTGGCCTTGACTCTTATTGATTGTCATTGCAAAACTAAGGTTGATTGGGAATTGTCTTCTCCGCATTTGAAAATGTATAGATAGATGGGAAAACTAGAACTTTAAATGAAATGATGAATGCTTTACTTGTAAGTTCTGCAGCACCTAATAACCTGTGGGGTGAAGCCTTGTTATCTGCTTGTTTTTTACAAAACAGAATACCCAACAGGAAAACTAAAAAGACACCTTATGAGTTATGGAAAGGTTTTGTGCCTAATCTTCAGTATTTGAAAGTGTGGGGATGTCTTGCTAAAGTTTTACTACCTGATGTTAAAAAGAGGAAAATTGGTTCTAAAACCTCTGATTGCATGTTTATTGGATATGCTCAACAAAGTGCTGCTTATCGTTTTCTGGTTTTGAAAAGCGATGTTTTAGATCATAACACAATTGTTGAAACAAAAGATGCAGAGTTTTTTGAAAATATATTTCCTTTGAAGGTTGAGCATATTCCTAAAAGAGTTGAAAATTCCTCTGCTCCTTCTGAACAAAATTCAAATGAAATTTTGGTTGAAGATTTAAGGAGAAGTAAAAGACAAAGAAAACAAACGTCTTTCGGAGATGATTTTTATACTTATTTGGTGCAAGATGAACCCAAAAATTTTTATGAAGCTATTTCTTCTCCGGATAAATCTTTTTGGAAAGAAGCAATAAAAGCTGAAATTGATTCTTTAAATCAAAATAAAACATAGGTTTTGGTAGACTTGCCTCCAGGAGCAAAGCCTATTGTTTGTAAATGGGTTTTTAGGAAAAAGTGTTTTCCTGATGGAACTATTGAAAAATACAAAGCTAGATTAGTAGCAAAAGGGTATACTCAAAAAGAAAATGTTGATTATTTTGACACCTTTTCTCCTGTAGCTAGGATTTCTTCGGTTAGAATCCTAATTGCCTTAGCTTCTATTCATAAGCTTTTCATTCATCAAATGGATTTTTAAACAGCTTTTTTAAATGGTGATTTAGAAGAGGAGATTTATATGGTTCAACCTGAAGCGTGTATTATTCCTGGGCAAGAAAATAAAGTTTGCAAACTTATTAAATCCTTGTATGGTTTGAAACAAGCGCCTAAACAATGGCATGAAAAACTGGATCAAGTTTTGTTAAGTGACGGTTTTTCTACTGTTGAGGTAGAAAGATGTGTTTATACAAAACTTATAAATAATGATTGTGTGATTATTTGTTTGTATGTGGATGACATGCTTATCTTTGGTACTAGCATGGATGTTGTGCTTGAGACAAAACATTTTCTGTCTTCTAATTTTGATATGAAAGATTTGGGTGAAGCGAAAGAGATTTTGGGTGTAAAGATCATAAGGAATGATAATGGTATCATACTTTCTCAGGAACATTACATTAAGAAAATCCTGAGAAAGTTTGAACTGTTTGGTGAGTCTCCTATGAACACTCCTTATTATCCTAATGTGCATTTAAAGAAAAATAGAGGAGAACCAATTACTCAATATAAATATGCACAGATTATTGGGAGTCTATTGCATTTAATGAACTATACTAGGCCAGACATAGCATATGCTGTGTGTAGATTGAGCAGGTATACTTATTGTCCAAGCAATGAGCATTGGAAGGCTCTGGTAAGAGTATTGAGATACTTAAAAGGTACTATGAATTATGGTATTCATTATAGTGGATTTCCCGCTGTATTGGAAGGATACAGTGATGCTAACTGGATCTCAGATTTAAAGGAGAGCAAATCCACTAGTAGCTATGTGTTCACTCTTGGTGGTGGTGCTATAACGTGGAAGTCAGTCAAACAAACTATTTTAACTAGTTCCTCAAGGGATTCTAAGTTTATAGCTATGGAGTTGACTGGTACTGAGGCTGAGTGGTTGAAAAACTTCTTGGCGAATATCCCACTAGGTGAAAAACCAACACCATTAGTGTCTTTACATTGTGATAGCCAATCTGCGATAGCTACGGCTAAAAATAAAACCTTTAATGGTAAAAGTAGACATATTCGATTGAGACATAATATAATAAGGCAGCTGCTCAAAGATGGTGTAATCTCAATCGATTATGTAAGGTCAGCTGTGAACCTTGCGGATCCGTTTACAAAACCCCTGGGAAGGAAACAAATCCTTGATTCATCGAGGGGAATGGGACTTAAGCCGATAAGAAATTAACAGCGATGGCAACCCAACCTCTGTGATTGGTGTTCCCATGAAGGAGGTTCAATGGGTAAGAACAAGTCGTGAGTTAGTTCTGCTAGCACTAAAGTAAATTGTTAGTCCCTTCTTATGATGCCGAGAATGTGCTAGAATGCATTTTGGTGAGGAAGAGCAAAGCTCTTAATAATTTCATAATTCTATGAAATGGTGTGCTCATTGCAGGTACATTTAATGAAATCACCTCTACGAATGTGGAGTGGGGCCGCTCCTATGAGATCGTGGCAAAATCTCTAAGCATTCGTCATGAACCAGGCACGCGTATGGCTGTCTTAACGTGCAAAACCGTGTTAACAGCGAAATGTGGGGGTATAACCTGACTTTTAATACCTCTAGTATACATCTAAGAGTTGTTGGTTTTAAGTTTATAGGACTACCAACACCTCTGTGTACTAAGTGTTAACTGTCTAGGTCTAGTTTTAAGTTCAAAGGACCACTAGATACAATGGTTATACCCGTGTGTGCAACTAAGCTAAAGGCGTTCCTTTTGACACATGTGGGGGATTGTTGGAGATACAAGCTACATGTGGGTGTGTCAAATGGAACAAGTCCCACATTTCTTGGGAAAGAGAATGCTAGTGTATATATTACACCTTGTGAAGTTTGTCTAGTAAATGGGCCGAGAGGAAGAGTGGGCTCGCGCGCACAACAAAGGGCCACCAAGAGGCAAACGTAGTACGGCGATTTCCCCCCTGCGCGTGAATTAAATGCGGACTGGGCACTTTTTATCAAATGTTTTTTTTGAAAAAATTTACAATTTATTTTTGTAAAAATAGCTTACTGGAAAAACCCAGTTTTGAGGCATCTGAATTTTGAAGCATCAGTATTTCCGTTACAGAGGTGATGGGTCAAGTTGGGGGTAAAAAAGTGGTGTTTGGTTGGAAGGAGGTTAGGTTAGGTGTTGGATATTTTTTTGTTTTCTAGTGGTAACCTAACCTAGTTGTGAACCCTCCAAAATTGGGGTTTTTTCTATGTGAGAGAATATTTGTCTTCAATTGTGACTTGTTTACGAATCCATAGTTAATGCTGATTGATTTCTTATTTGATAAGGCTACTTGTATCCTTAATCAAATAGTCTGGCTCATCAAGGGCAGACTTGGACCCAAAGTAAAACACTTTTCCTTTTCTTTTTGTTGTTATTCTGTTGTTGTTAAGCTAGCTTCCTCAATAAAGTCCTATCCACTACAAAGTTTCAACACATCACTTGCAAGTTGGTAAAGAAAGAAATGCACCTATTCACCATTCTAAATATGAATAAACATTACCTATTCATAGTTGTAATAATCTTGGGCATATTAGAAATCCAACTGACTCACTTAAGTATGCACATGAAGCTGAAGCATCGATGTGGACCCTGATCGTATCACACAACAAATACACCAAAGAGAGGTAGATAAGAGAGAACTCTTGCGAGAGAACCTTTTAGAGTGAGAATTGTGTGCGTTGTTGTTATTCTCTGAAAATTCTTGTATTTCATCACATTTTTCTTATATATTTGTGGTTTTAAACTAAAATTGTGCATAAGTTTTATACATATGAAGAAAAATGTGATGTGTTGAAAATACTTGAAAAAAGTGCAAATTTTGAGCTAAATGTATAGGGTTTTAGATTAAATTGAAGAATTGAAAAGCTCATAAAATCCTTCTCTTTGTAGGAGGATGATGACAAGAAATGGAAGCTTACATAGATCCTTGGAGGTGAAGAAAAGAAGAACAAAAGCTAAAAAGGAAGATCAAAGTAGCTTGAAGGTGTCCCCGGTTGCTTTTGCTACGCCACAGCGAAGCAAAAGCGAAAACACATAAAAAATAGGCCCTTCTGACCGCGTACGCTGTGGTTTCGCTATAGCGAAGAAAAAACGAAAACACATAAAAAATAGGCCCTTCTGACCGAGTACGCTGTGGGTTCGCTATAGCGAAGAAAAGGCGAAGTCGCGATTCTGCAACTGTGCGTTTTGAAAAACTGATGCTTCAGTTGGCTTTTTAACCTAATGGGGGCACCGAATTGAAGAGATTATGCACAAGGAAGAGCTCAAGAACCACAAGGAGGCTTCTTGGAGAGCTAGAGGAGGATTTTAGGGCTTCTTGGAGGAGATTCTTGGAGAAAATCAAGATTTTTCTGGTTTTTCCCTTCTTCTCTTCCCAATTGCTGATATGGTTTTGAGTTTTATGTTGAGTTGTTGGTTTGTATTGACTATGAGTAGCTAAAACTCTCATTTAGGATTACTTCTATTCATTGTATGGATTAGAACTACTATATTTTCTTGCCTTTGCTAATTGTTGAGAATATATGCTGATTTTTCTCCATGCTTAATTACTATCTTGTGCTTGATCACCACATGACTAGTTTGGTTCAATTGAATGATGCTTGAGAGAGCTATTTTGGTTGTAGAACTTGAGAAAAATCATGTTAGACTTGAAGTTTGATGATTAAATGGATGGTTTGTTGTTAGAATAGAGATATATCTAACAACCTAGCATAGTCTAATGAAGAATTGCTTTGGGAAAGATGATTTTCATTAATGATAGACAAGAGATTGAATATTGTTAATGAAGATTAAAAATCAATCTTGACTTGAGAGAGCTTGATTGATGATCTTAGAATCTTTGACTAGTATATGGACTCATACAACTAGCATAAGTGAATTAATTGCATAGTTTTATGAAATACAATGAGGAAGAAGTAATCCTAAGCCTCTAAACCTTGAAGTAGAATCCATTTTACATTCACAATTATTTTACCTTATTGTTTTTAGCAAATTCTTTTAATTAATATACTCAATTCCAAATGATTCTATTTAACCTAGTTAAGAACATAATTACAATAATTAACTCACTTTCGTCATAGTCCTCGTGGGAACGATATTTACTTATCATTTTATTACTTGCGACCCGTGCGCTTGCGGAAGCTAAACGGACAAGTTTTTGGCGCCGTTGCTGGGGACTATTGACTAAAGTCTCTTGAGTTAATTAGTGTAATTGTGTGCTTGATTACGCTTGAATACTTCTCTTCTTCTTGCTTTACTTTCTTAATTTGCTTTGTTTTTAAGTATAGTTATAGCTATAGTTCTTTTTCTTGTTTTTCTTAGTATAGTTTTATTAGTTGATAAGTTTGAAACTCGTTTTGGGATTTTTTGACTTATAGGTATTTGAGCTACGTATGCAAACTGATTTGGAGATCGTTCTTGATGGTGCTCTTGAAGAATATTTTTCTGAAGACTCTGAAACTGAACCTCAAGTGCAACCTCTTCAAGGACCTGAACCTTTGCCTGTACAAGAGCAACCGAGACCACCACCTCGTCCTCATCCATTTTACAATATGGCTAATCCTAATGATGATAACTTGGAGCGCACTTTGGATGAATACATGGAGCAAGGAAACTCCACCTATCAATTTAGCATCCAATTTCCTGCTATTCAAGCGCGGAATTTTGAGTTGAAGCCAATCATGCTTCAAATGCTCCAAATGATTGGTTTGTTTTCGGGAACTCAGAATGAAGACCCTACTGACCATTTGACACGCTTTTGTACAAGTGTGTGAGAACTTCAAGTTTCAAGGAGTAACTGCAGATGCACTCAGATTGCGACTTTTTCCTCTATCACTTGACAAGAAGGCAAGAGCTTGGCTTATTGCTCTACCTCCTAACTCCATTACTACTTGGGATGAAATGGCATCCAAGTTCAAAGCAAGGTTCATTCCAAGGGGTAGACGGGCAGTTCAAAGAGCTGAACTCTTGGGTTTTCAACAACAGCCCGGAGAACTTTTTCATGAAGCATGGGAGAGATTCAAGGAGCTATGGCGTAGTTGTCCTAACCATAAACAGAAGACCTATGTTTTGCTTGAAGCCTTTGCAGCTGGATTGGATGTGCCTACTTCCAATATGCTCAACAATGCCTCTAATGGTGGAATTGGCAAGATGAGAGTTTGTGATATATCTCAGTTGTATGAGGACATTGCCTCTAGTTCCTTGCAACAATCTGAAAAATCACGTTCTAGTTATAGAACATATAAGGAACCAAGCCCTTCAAGTAGTTCAAATGTGTCTAAAGAAATTGCCGCTCAACTTGAAGCAATTGCCAAGAGGTTTGATCAACTTGAACTAAGAATGGAGAGAAACTCCTCCAAGAATGTGAACGCTATCCAAGCTCCAAGTCCTTCGTGTGAAATATGTGGAGAAGCCCACTCTTCTGAAGAATGTTATCATACTATGGAGTCGGTGAGTTATTTGAACAATAGTCAAAGGTATCCACGTGGCAACCCTTACTTTAATACTTACAACAAGGGTATGAGGGACCATCCTAACTTCTCTTGGAGGAATGGACCTAGGGAGAATCCAATTAATCCCTACGCTTCTTCTAGTAAGCCAATGCGTCCACCGGGTTTTGAGCAACCACTGAAGCCACAAGAGGGTGATTCTGAGACAAATAAACTCTTGAGGCAACTTATCAAGAGTCAAGAAGGCTTAGTTGGCACAGTTTCTCTACATGACACAGCAATCAAAAATCTTGAGGTACAAATGGGCCAAATTGCTTCGCACTTGAGTGCTCAACCAAGAAATGGTCTTCCAAGTGACACTATTCCCAATCCTAAGCGAGAAGGTAAAGAAGAATGCAAGGCTCTTACTCTTCGGAGTGGCAAGACTTTACCCGATGTTCCAAGTATGGGTAAGGCTACAACAAAGCCAAAGGATCATGTTGTGGAAGATCTTAGCCTTAATGACAAGGTTGTTGAAGAGATTGTGGTCGAAGAAGAGGAAAACAAGAAGAGGAAGCAAACTGAAGTAACTCTAGATGGGGTGGTGTCAAGCAAGCCCATTGCTCCTGACAATATGGACGAGAAGAAGAGAAAGACCAACACTTCTCCTCCACGATATGTCCCACCACCTCCTTTTCCACAAAGGCTCAAGAAACATCAAGAAGATGGGCAATTCAAGAAGTTCATTGAGATGTTCAAGCAATTGCATATCAACATTCCCTTTGCGGAAGCCTTAGAGCAAATGCCTAAATATGCTAAGTTCATGAAAGATGTCCTCTCAAAGAAAAGAAGATTTAATGAGTTCGAAATTGTGGCTGTCACCAAGAGCTTCACTGATGTTATCAAACAACTTCCGCCTAAGTTGAAAGATCCTGGGAGCTTTTCTATACCCTGTCATGTTGGGGGTAAATTCTTAGGGAATGGCTTGTGTGATCTTGGCTCTAGTGTAAATCTTATGCCGTTGTCTGTGTTCAACAAGTTGGGATTAGGTGATGCTCGACCTACCACGGTTACTTTGCAATTGGCCGATAGAAGCTTATCTTATCCTAAAGGGATTATTGAAGATGTCTTAGTCAAGGTTGATAAGTTCATATTTCTGGCTGATTTTATTGTACTTGATTTTGATCCGGATAGAGAACTACCTTTGCTGCTAGGAAGGCCATTTTTAGCTACAGCTAGAACTTTGATAGATGTGGAGAAAGGAGAGTTGACCCTGAGAGTGGCCGATGAGCAAGTTACCTTTAATATGAATCAATTGATGAAGACTCCTCATGTGCATGAAGACTGTTTCTTCCTTGATATGATTGGTCTGGTCACACAAGATGAATTTGAGACATCTATGATTGAAGATCCACTTGAAGCCGCTCTTCTTGATATTGATTCTGAGGGTTTGGATGTAGTGGACTGCAAGGCTATGATGGATGCAACAATTCCTTATCCGAAAAGGAGGATGCCTTTTGAGTCACTTGATTTGGGTTCCACTGATAGACCAAAACTGAAATCTTCTTTAGAGGAATCACCTTCGCTTGAGCTGAAGGCATTGCCATCTCATTTGCAATATGCTTATCTGGGTTCCAACAACACTCTTCCAATGATTATTGCTTCGGATCTCACTATTCAACAAGAGGATCAATTAGTTGAAGTTTTAAAAGCTCATAAAAGGGCTATTGGGTGGACAATTGCTGATATCAAGGGCATTAGCCCCTCTATGTGCATGCACAAGATCTTTTTGGAAGAGAATCACAAGCCTTCCATTGAACATCAAAGAAGGCTCAACCCCATTATGAAGGAAGTAGTGAAGAAGGAGCTTCTTAAATGGCTCGATGCTGGCATTGTATATCCTATTTCTGATAGTTCTTGGGTGAGCCCAGTCCAATGCGTCCCCAAAAAGGGTGGTATGACTGTAGTGGCTAACACCCACAACGAACTCATTCCCACTCGCACTGTGACCGGGTGGAGGGTTTGTATGGATTATCGTAAGCTCAATACGGCTACTCGTAAGGATCACTTCCCGTTGCCTTTCATTGATCAAATGTTGGACAAACTAGCTGGAAGGGAATTCTTTTGTTTTCTTGATGGTTATTCGGGATACAACCAAATAGCAATTGCTCCAGAAGATCAAGAGAAGACTACATTTACGTGCCCATATGGCACTTTTGCTTTCAAGCGCATGCCCTTCGGCCTTTGCAATGCACCGGCTACATTCCAACGGTGTATGATGGCTATTTTCGCTGATATGATAGAGCACACCATGGAAGTGTTCATGGACGACTTCACTATGTTTGGTGATTCATATGTACGGCCGGCCCGGTCAATCAACCGGTCTGACCGCATGCCGATCAGCTGGCCGTACCGCATTTTCATTCGATCTGCCGCGATCTCAGTCGGTGGGCTTTGCAAGTGGGCCTGACCTGTCGTGTCTGGGTCCAAAAAATTCTACCCGTCAAAAAGGGACCGGGATGTCTTCAAGCACGCACGTTCTCCGACCACGTAAAAAAGGGGTTTGACACGAGGACTTCCCAGGAGGTCACCAATCCTAGTACTACTCTCGCCCAAGCACGCGTAACTGTGGAGTTCAGATGGGATCCGGTAGATTAGTGCTGGTATGATCGAACCCGATAGGTGAGACGCAATCGTTAACTAGATTACCACTGATGAGAAATCCTTCACGCGCTGTAGGCCCCGTATGACCCAGCGCGGGCTTTGATGTACGGCCGACCCGATCGGTCAACCGGTCTGACCGCATGCCGATCAGCTGGCCGTACCGCATTTTCATTCGATCTGCCGCGATCCAAAATTCCGCGATTGCGGAGCCTCGTGTGACGGTCCGACCGGTCGCACCGTGGGACCGGATGTACGGCCCGACTGACCAGGCCGTAGGCTTTGCAAGTGGGCCTGACCTAACAGACCTGGGTCCGAAAAATTCTACGCGTCAAAAAGGGACCGGGATGACCTCAAGCGCGCACGTTCTCCGACCACGCAAAAAAGGGGTTCAACACGAGGACTTCCCAGGAGGTCGCCCATCCTAGTACTACTCTCACCCAAGCACGCGTAAATGCGGAGTTCAGATGGGATCCGGTGCATTAGTGCTGGTATGATCGAACCCGATAGGTGAGACGCAATCGTTAACTATATTACCGCCGAGGAGAAATCCTTCACGGGCTGCAGGCCCCGTATGACCCAGCGCGGGCTTTGATGTAGGGCCGGACCGGTCGGTCAACCGGTCGGACCGCATGCCGATCAGCTGGCCGTACCGCATTTTCATTCGATCTGCCGCGATCCAAAATTCCGCGATTGCGGAGCCTCGTGTGACGGTCCGACCGGGACCAGATGTACGGCCCGACTGACCAGGCCGTGGGCTTTGCATGTAGGCCTGACCTGTCGGGCCAAACAAATTCTAGTCAAAATATGTTGAAGATCATATTCTGCAATGTCTTGAATAGCTACTGGGAGCAGTTGTTGCATTAAGACATGACAATCATGAGACTTTAGCCCCACTAACTTCAAGTCTTTCATCGACACAAGCTTCCTAACATTTGAAGAACACCGCGAAGGAACTTTGATGCCATATAGACAGTCACAAAAGCTTCTTTTCTCATCCTTAGACAAAGTATGAGCAGTTGGAGGACAAAAAGTTCTCTTACCATATGGCTTTGAACTACCTTGTACATTAAGTAGTGTCCCAACAATACTATCACAAACATTTTTCTCCACATGCATGAAATCAATATAGTTTCTCACATCAAGCTTCATCCAATATGAAAGATTGAAGAAGAAAGACCTCTTTTTCCATTTACTTTTCTCATTACCATTCTTTGTATTCTTACCGAAAATAACATTCATATTTTTCACCTTTTCATAAACTTGCTCCCCAGTCAATGCCTTCGGAGCATCTTCAAACTCTTGTCCACCAAAAAAAGCTTTCTTTAATCTGCGATACGGGTGGCCTCGTCTAAGAAATCTTCTATGGCCAAGATAAACTGTCTTTCTTCCATGTTGAAGTTGATGGTAGCATGTTCCTTCTTCATAAATTGGACATGCTTTATGGCCTTTAACACTATATCCTGACAAGTTTCCATATGCAGGGAAGTCATTTATAGTACAAAAGATCATGGCTCGCATTTTAAAAACCTCCTTCTTGTTCGCGTAAAAAATATCAACACCTTCTTCCCACAACTCTTTCAGGTCTTCAATCAAGGGTTCCAGGTAAACATCTATGTCTTTTCATGCATAACAGAGGAGATAAGTTGTAAATTACCAACAGAACGAGCCATGAACTATGTATACTGCTCAGGCTACCAAAAGGATTCATGTCATCCGTGCTAAGCCCAAGCCTAAGTTCCTAGGCTCTTCACTGAAGGCAGGAAATAATTGATCGATTTTCTTCCATTGAGAAGAATCAGCCGAATGTCGAAGCTTTCCATCGGATATCCTCTCATCCACATGCCATCTCAAATTTCTTGCATCGTTTTCATTAGCAAACAAGTGCTTGAACCTTGGTATGATTGGAAGGTACCACAATACTTTTGAAAGAGCGTTATTTGATTTGTACCTCGGGGTTTCACATATCGGACACTGTTGTTCCTCTTCATGCTCTTTTCTATACAATATACAATAATTAGGGCATCCATGGATCTTCTTATACTTCATCCCTAGTAGACACAATATTTTCTTAGCATCAGGCAACAAATTATCATCTGGAAGCATGTCCTTGAAAGCCTCAAGCGTTTCTAAAAAACTCTTGTCGCTCCATCCATGCCATGCTTACAAGCTTACCAATTTCAATACTGCTTTCAACAATTGGTATTTTTTACACCCCGGGTACAATGGCGTCTCAGCATCACTGTACATATTACCATATGCATGTGATTGCTCAAAAGCCTCTTCTCTTACATCACGAATAATATCCAATCATTCGTATCCGTGTCATTATCATCAAAGTTCACTCCCCCCTGTTGAGATGAACTTGGCATTTCTAATTCTTCACCATGCCATACCCACACTGTATAACTCTTACAAAATCCTTCACAAATTAAATGTGTATATATATCTGCAGTACTTAGTCGCTTCTCATTCAAACATACTACACAAGGGCAATAAAACTTCCCACTACCATCATCGGCATTTCTACTAGCGAAGTCTAAAAAACCCCTCACCCCATTATCATATTCAACACTCGTTCGTTTAGCGTTTATCCAACTACGATCCATATATATCTCAACACTTCTAGCACCCTATATCCAACAACAAAAGGATAGACAAAAAAACAACAACAATAGAGTTTTAGAGATTTCAACGAAATTAAAAAGCCCCATTTGAAACTAGTATTGTTTTAACAAATCAATAACACTGACAATAATCAAACAATATAATCGCACTAAATTTAAAAAGAACATACAGTGGTATTAATCCAAGCCAAATATCACATGGATGTAATTAAAAGTCAGAGCATATATCTAACAAGAATGTGCAGATTTAATTCTTTTCAGATTACGTTTAAGTACTCAAAGCAACAACAAGAACCATTTTTTCATAGAACATTATTAATTATTGAACAATGTACAACTAAATAACAGATCGAACACTAACCTGATTGAAGACCAAGGTGTAAGCTTCAACCCAAAGTCACAGTGGCGTCAACTGAGGTTAAAATGAAGTCCTCAAATTCACGGCACTGACAAAGGGAAGTCAAGGCAGAGGAGAATGGTCACTGCGGAGAATAGAGGTGGCGGCGGAGAAAACTGATGATAATCAAAGAACAGCGACGACGAACATAGCAACGGCAGCTATAATGATGGAGGAGAGTTGAGCAAATGAGGGACGGGACGCCATGGATGAGTTCAGAACAAGCACGAATAGAGCTCACAGAGAAATGGCAAAAAGAGAAGAAAGGGTTCATAGAGCGCACGATCTGAGCGCGGGAGTTTAAATACGAGCGAAAAATCTTACCTTTTAGACCGGTTTTCAATAAAAACCGGTCTTAAAAGAGGGAAATTTCAAATTTAAGAGCGGTTTTTAGAAAAAGCGGTCTTAATACATTTAAGACCGATTTTTCTAAAAACCGGTCTTAAATGTTTTACATAAAAACCTGTCTTAAATTGTTTACATTTAAGACCGGTTTTTGTACAAACCGGTCTTAAAATGTTAAAATTTTAAGAAATAAAATGTTTTAACATTTAAGATCTGTTTACATAAAAATTGGTCTTAAATGTTAAAAAATTTTAAATTCTTAAAAATTTGAATATTTTAAGACCTGTTTTATTTATAACCGGTCTAAATAAATTTTTTAAGACTGGTTTTTTTATAACCGGTCTTAGAAGTTCAATATAATTGTAGAACTGCCACCGCACAAATTTTTAAGACCTTATCCGTAAAAACCGGTCTAAATGTGGCGGTCTAAAAAGGATTTTTTCCACTAGTGGAGGTACAAGACAATTCGGAAGGGGAAAAAGCAGAAGAAGAAACCTGCAAAGATTCTCAGGTACTTCCCTTTAAAACCTTGCCTACAAAGATTATTTATGTCGTCTAAAACTGCGTAGTACATGAGGTGCATGCCATTGATAAGATTGAAGATGGTAAATTAAGACATCCCCAGGATGCAGGCGCACATGAGGTGCATGCCATTGATAAGATTGAAGATGGTAAATTAAGACATACCCAGGATGCAGACGCTTGGAAAACGTTTGACAACGACTTTCCAGATTTCACGACTGACCCCAAAAATGTTCGGCTTGCTTTGGCAACCGACAGTTTCAATCCTTTCAGGAATCTTAGCACAAGTCACATTATTTGGCCGGTAGTCTTAGTTCTCTACAACTTACCCCCTGGATGTGTATGAAACAAAGCTCCTTCATTATGTCTATGATCATTCCAGGCAAAAAGGCACCAGGCAATGACAAGTATCTCCAACCGCTTATTGTGGAATTGTTTGACCTGTGGAATGTCAGCATGGAGACGTACGACGCTTACGGGAAGACTTTGTTCAACTTGCGTGCAGCCTTGATGTGGATGATTAGTAACTTTCCTGGCCTTGGCACATTATTTTGTTGGAATGTTCATACTGGGTTGGCGTGTCCAGCTTAGAATTTTGACTTTGACGCAGTGCGCCTTCCCCACAGCCGAAAGTGGTGCTTTATGGGGCGTCGGAGGTTTCTCGATGGAAGGCATATTCAGCAAGAAAGCATGTGAAAATGTTTAAAATAAAGCAACGTTTTCTATGGTCCAATTACTTAAAAGGGCAAGAAATCTATGTTTTTTTTTAAAAAAGGTATGTTTTAAGAAGTTAGAGGTAATTATGAACGATGGTAATTTATAATATTGACTGGGGGTATTTTTGTCTTCAAAAAATAATTTTCTGCTTGTTTTTTTTTGAACAAAATTTTCTGCTTATTTTTGCTTCCAAGGAGAAGTTTCAATTTTTTACTTCTTTCCATTAGTTGAAATGCGCTTTTGCTACTGCCATAAAGTAGCATATTTGTCTGGCAAAAACTTGGCTGAACAACTGGTTGTCTCAAATTTAGTATTTTTATGTAGAATAATCACCTTCTTCTCTCCTAGGAATCAAGTTCATTGATTGTGTAAAACAGTGCTTTCTAGTCTCTTTGTATATTGGAAATAGTTGTTCCTTTAAAATACTCATTATAGAGTGCCAAAGAGAAGCCATGTACACAATTTATCACACAACAGATAAAATATTTTTTATATGCTTTGCATTAAGTTTGCTTCTGTCTTTTACATTGTATACACTAAATCTTACATGATGTCATTGAAGGTGCACAGATCCTGAGACTTGCAAACGTCAGATTGTAGACGATTTTGAGCAAGAGAAAACACTTTGGAAGCTTACATGCTATGGTCATTGTAGAGGGTATGTACTTATTTTTATACATTATGGTATGAAAAGCTTTGGTGTTTTCTGTTACCCTTAACGTATTGGGCTAGAATTTTTAATGAACTTGCATCTTGAGTAGCTGACAAGGGTCATTATTTTGTCAGTCCCTGAACAAATGGAGGTATATCATGGTTTGCACACATTTTGAAACTTAGTGTGTATTTAGAACATCGATAGAAAAAATGGTTTTTTCTTATTTGACTTTTGTAATCTTACTTTTAATAAAAGCCAAATTATGTAATGTGATTTATGTTTGGATTGGCGGTTGGCCCAAAAAAATTGTGGAACAACTACCTGCCAGTTTTTGGACATCACAATTAGACAATGAAAATATGTCAAAAGCTTGTCCTATTGGAACACCTATTTCAACATCCTCTTTCTGCAGCTAAAAGTGAAAATTATCAGCAAGTAATGCAATGTAAAAAAATTATCAAAATCACACTGATCGAGGCATTCGATTATCAGAAAGTGAATATTGATTATATGCAAGTAACACCCAACTGATTTCACTTGTACAGAACACCTGGATGCAGTATAGGGTTTCATTTTATGGGATGCACATAAGTTTATTACTTTGTTAGGCAGCAGACGTTTTAAAAATTGTAACAATGGTCAGAACTGTTCATTAGTCAAGAGAAGGCCTGATCAACACTGCAGGTAAAACAAGTTAACGCACAATGGTGCAAGTTCTTATTCCAAACACTAATGACAATGTCTTACCTCTTCTATTACATGAAAACTAAGATCCAGCAAAAATGGGATCAACTTCGCAGCTTCAACACCTCCTGCCTGTAACAAACAATATCAATCACCATAGGTACCAATCAATACTCAAGTCTTAACTGTCAAAGTCATAAGCCCAAGCAGCACTTGTAAATGACAATCAATGGCAAAGTCCAAAACTTCAACAATAATAACGAAATTTTACACTCAAATCAAACTTAAACTAAAATAATCAGTACTAAATAATGACAAATAAATATCAAAGCCCTACATGCTATAAGTCTAATAACCATACGCACCAATAAATACTCAAGTCTTCACTCCACCCAGAGAAAAAACAATCACAATCCAGATAATAAATACTCAATCCATCTCTTTACAACTTTAGGAGGCAGTAAGCTTGAAGGAGCAGGCGGCTAGAGGTGATGCTGGAGGACGAGCGAGCGCAGGAGACAAAGCACAGTGGCGAAATACGATCCACTAACGCTCGATTCATTTATCTCTGTAACTATCCTAATATTACTGGATATTCCAGGAGTGATGGGAAAAACATTTGTCAATGGCGCAATAGAAAGGAAACCACAAAAAGAGGAACTTTGAAGAAATGAGAGGTTACCTTTTCGGCATCCAATTCATGGAAATGCTCAAAGTGATAACGGGGAATAATCCAAATCTCAAAGGGGAATGTAGCTGCATAAGGAACCAATGAAATGAAGTTGGTAGACGAATTAATCACAAGATCCTCAGATCCAATTTGACAAATGCAACATCTGACTGTGAGAGTGAAGGAGATGAAGCGGACCAAACAAATACGATCGACTAGAAGCATGGCTAAGAAAAAAGGTTTTAAGTTTGGAGGGTAGTCATGGAATATCACAAAATTGCCATAAGCAATTTAGATGAGAGAAAAATTCTCTTCCCTAGAAAAAACCCTAATTTTGAAGGGTTCAAAAAGGAGGGGAGGTGAGCACTAAATGACAAAAAAAATTTCTCTCCCCTCACCTCCCCTTCTTCACACCAAGCACACATTTTTTATTTTCAACCCTCCCCTACCCTCACCTAACCTCTAAAAATGTCCAAGCAAACAAAGCCTTAACCTTCAAGACTCTGCATTTCCACTCAACAATCATAAAAGGTTTATAATCATTTTCTATCAGCCAAGTGTGTCTAACCAAAATTTTAAGGAAATACATAAATAAAATAGCATACAATATAGTAATAATGAAGTTTTATCCTTCAAGAAGTGTATTTATTACTACATATATCAACAAAATAATAATTACAAAAAAAACCTTGATGAATAAGCTATAGTAAGTTTGTGCCAATTACTGAAATGATATATTCCTATAACTTTGTTGCTCTACGTGACAAAGCAACCATGACAAAAAGGCCAATGGGTAACGGATAAAAACATTATATTGTCATAAAACTTAAACCACATGACGGCTAGTTGACAAAAAATAATGAAAAAAGAATAATGTGAGCAAATAAAGTATGCAAATTTAAGTATTAAAACAGAGTGATACCGTGAAATTTTTTGCCTTCATATTAATTCCTTTAAACACATTTCTCTGGCAAAACATAGGTAAATCCTCAGAAATGAACCTAGTTCCATCAGTATGAATCCGTGCTTTCCCATTATGATAAACAAGTTCACCATTTTTGTCCTAAAAAGAATTGAAAACAAAAAAAAAATAGTTTTTATACAAAAATAGGGCGTAAAAGTTCATATAGAGATGACAATAATTGATCATACCTGACAATACACATCATCAATTGTCTAAACATCCATAGATCCCATGTCACCATCAAATGTTAAGGTTGTGGACAAAATTAGATAAACCTAAATACATGGTGTCAGTAACACTAATAAACTGTTTCTTGTACAGGAGGAGGAAAATACAACATATAAATCTAAAAAAAGTATCTACAGAGTACCATGCCTAGCCATAAATTTGTCCAAAATGGTAATGTGTGAGCATGCATAAATAAAGATCGAGCTTCAGACATTGACTTGCCCGATAATATGTAAGATTCACAGTTATCAATTGATGCAAAAGATTTTGTCCTAACAAAAATAATATTTCACAGCTGATGATGTTGAGTCCCTCTTTTTCTCTTCCTTTCTGCCATCTTTAAAAACTAATCAGTTGATAAGAAGTTTAGGCTCATTAGTGCCTGTATATTGGTACCCATAGTTTTGTCTAAAAACTCTAAAGACGGCATCAGATACATATTACTTGTCAAAGATTCAAATGTTTGCAACAAAACATTTATGAAAGGTGAGTTTAGGCCCTTGTGGCTTGTGCGCACGTCTCCATAGTGATGTGGATAGGCCTTTTTGTGCTCTCGTGTTGCATACCTCCTTAGGAAAATACTCGAATAAGTAGATGTGTATTATTATGAGAGACATTTAGGATTGCATGTGATTGGATATTGGAAACTTCTAATTATCATACTATGATTTGGGTACTATGCAGAAAATGAGTTTTTGTACTTGGGCTTATGGTGAATGTTAAATTCTGAGTTTTAAGGAACTCAAGGTCCGAATGTTATTCTATAAATCAAAGCAAAGAGGAGTTCTATTTCAATATACATGTTAGGAGGGTTTTGCCTTCTTTCTAACATGGTTTGAATTGCAAAATGTTTATAAAGGTATTACAATAAATGATCGCTTTGAAATATTTAGTTTACATTTTCTATCATTTCAAAGATGAGTTCAAATTATGTATTCAAGGAAAGAATTTTTTTTACATTACTAATGCATTCAAACACATTCTAATACAACATTTCTTTTAGACATAGAAAAGGAAAGTAAATAATAAACAGGGTAAAATATATAGGAATAATAGACATAGAGTGACTATTTTTTCACTCACCTGGTCAAATGTCCGTCAGATTTGCTCTTGACAAAGACCAGATGTCAAGAGGAGCCAACTACGAGACCTCTTTCATCACATTGAGCAGGTCTCGTTTACATCAAGAAAAATTAATAATCACTTCAAAAAATTAATCAAATCAATCAAGTAGTAATGTATACACCAAGGACCAAGTAACCACAATCATTGCTCAAATATGATTGCTTTAGGCACTATAAAGAATAAGGGGGGGAAAGGCCGAGTAACCCAATTACTTAGTCTGGTTTGGTCCGAGTTAAGATGATGGGCGACCTGGTTTGCTCTAGTTTCTATTGTCTAACCTAAAATATCTTTATTGACATTATTCAAGAATAATGTTCGAAGTTTCTAAGACTGTATTGTAACATCACTCTCATGATAAGGAACTATTCTTATAAAAGCACTAGGATTGAAAATAATCTTCACATATCTCTTTTTCACCTTTTTAACATTTTCGTGGGGAATTAATAATTTTTGCCCTCATCAGCTTTGAAAGTATAAGTTAAAGATAGAAAAAATAATACAACTTCAGTACTCAATATAAAATAAAATTGATTTTTTAGAGATTAAAAAAGTTAAATAAGTTACTTAATCATATCATATATTATATATATTTAGATTATATATTAATTTATTAGTCAAACTAATTAGTTTAAAGGAAAAAATAAAAATAAAAATATTCTAAAGTAATTTAATTAGCTTCCTTAATTTCTCTAGAAAAAAGTTAACTTTATCTTATATTTAATACAGATGAGAGGGAATAATAAGCAAAATACTATTTTTTTTCTTTTTCTTTTCTACTTCTGACGTCCAAGAACAAGCAAGGCACGTGGATTTAAAGGGACACTTCTCGTGGAGAGGCAAAAAATTAATCGAATATTCGGCTCAAAGAAAATAAACCATCAAAACAGAGTTTTGTTGTGGCAGCCATGGAAATTTCAGCTCAAGCATGGTAGAAGAAGAAATTAGGAACTTTCGGGAGTCACATTAAACAAGGTGGATGAACAAGAAGGCAGCAAGTTTACCTGAATGAAGGAGGCAGTAAGCTTGGAGGAGCAAGCGACGGTGGCTTGAGGCGGCGGCGGCGGCTGGAGAACGAGCGAGGGAAGCAGACGAAGCACAGTGACGAGACGTGATCCTTGTAATGGTTTAGAAGTAACGAGTCCGGAGTATTCCTTTTTTTTTTCCCTTGCCAACGAGTCCGGAGTATTCTAATCCTATGGTTCATTATTTCTTCGCCTCTACTTTGTGTTTGGAGGTAAAGTTGAAATGTTCTATTTGAGGCTCATTTGAAGAAAAGAAGACCATGCAAGAGGAAGGAAAAGTGTTCCAGTGGAGAAAGGACAGATGTAGCTTCTTGTAGAATTGAGTTGTTCCAGTGGAGAAAGGACAGATGTAGCTTCTTGTAGAATTGAGTTTTATTGTTATTATTAATTTAAATTCCATTTACTTTTATAAATCATACTCTTATAAAAATCTCTTATTTCTTCCAATCCTAAATATAAGATAAAGTTTATCTTTTTAGAGAGATTAAGGAAGTTAATTAAATTACTTTAGAGTATTTATAAGTTTATTTCTTTCCTCAAACTAATTAGTTTGACTAATAAACTGATATTAAATCTAAGGATATACAACATATGATATGATTAAGTACCTTATTTAGTTTTCTGAATCTTTCCAAAAAAAAGTCAACTACGTCTTATATTTAGGATCGGAGGGAGTATCATTTATTGCGAATTAATTATTTTTGATTGCTAATTGGATCCTAATTTAAAAATTAGGATGCTACAAGCACACCCACTTTTTTTTAAAAAAAAAACAAATGGAGTTATAGATCTTTCATACTATGCTCATAATTTTGAAGGCCTTTTAATATAAGAAAATTAAAAGGCCTTTAAAATTATTAGGATTACAGTGGAAAAATATTCATGAATTTTTTTCAAAAGTGCATCCAACACTATAAGATCTTTTTAGGTGCAAAAATACCCATGAACTTCTCAAAATGGGGCAAAAATGCACACACTATTAATTGGCACAAATGTCTATTTTGTGGGACCCACATTATTATTTTTTGAGGTGCAAAAATACTCATGAATTTTTCTCAAAAGTGTACCTAACACCATAAAATTTTGAAAAGTTCATGGGCACTTTTGCACCCAGAAAAATATTTATGGTGTTGGGTGAATTTTTGAGAAAAGTTCATAGGCATTTTTGTTCCTCAAAAAAGAATAATATAGGTCCCACAAAACAAACGTTTGTATCAATTAACGTTATGGGCATTTTTGTCTCATTTTGAGAAATTCATGAGTATTTTTGCACTTAAAAAAATTATGGTGTTGGATACACTTTTAAAAAGAATTCATTAATATTTTTACACTTTAACCCAAATTATTAAAAAATTTTAATTTTGAGATTTGAAAAGACCTTTTTTTTACCATGAATGTAAATTTTTCAATAATAAAACTATAACCGGCATGACGGATGCAACTATCAATCATAAATTGGAATTGCGTCTGTAAACAAGAATCGTAGCACATACGACTTCTTTTTGTGCCATGTAGTCAAATCATCAATGTTTTAGTGTGTGTTTAGGATAGCGGTAAGAAAAATGACTTATTATGATTCTGACGTATTAAAAATAACTTAATAGAAAAGTCAGTTTTTGTAATATGATTTATGTTTGGATGAGCGATTAATAAGTGATCTTCCATAAGTCAAAACTTGTTTGGATTGATGATTGTATAAGTGTTTTTTAAAAGGGTTAATATAACTTTTGGTCCCTGAAGTTTGATCCAATTTTGGTTTTGGTCCCTCAAGTTTGAAATCAATGGTTTAGGTCCCTGAATTTTCACCCAATTTTGATTTTAATCCCTCAAGTTTGAAATCGATAGTTTTGGTCCCTGAAATTTCACCCAATTTTGGTTTTGGTCCGTCAAATTTGAAAAAGATTTGGCGACCCGTTTTTGAAACCCGACCCGACCCAGAAAAAAAACAAAGTCCTTTTCAAACTTGAGAGACCAAAACCAAAATCAGGGTAAAATTCAGGGACCAAAATCACCGATTTCAAACTTGAGGGACCAAAACCAAAATCAGGTGAAACTCAGGGACCAAAACCAAAATTGGATCAAACTTCAAGGATCAAAAATTATATTAACCCTTTTTAAAAAGTAAAAATTTGTTTAGATTGACGATTATATGATTGCTTTCTTGTTAATTATAACAAAATAAGATATTTAAAATTAAAAATTAGGAGAGAAATTGAAGTTAGAAAATGTAATGCAAGTGTGGGAAAGTTCTGTGCATGGCGTCATTTCACGAAAAAAGACCCCCGTTGGTGGAACTCTTGAAATATCCCGGATTGCTATATAGGGGTGAGGCCCCCTCGCGCGCATTCCTGAAGCGAACGCGTGTGGACCCTTGGGCAAGGTCGTGGCAAATGTGGGCAAATGTTGGGCAAGGATCACAGACCCTTGGGCAAGGTCATGGCAAGTGCGGGCAAGTTATGTGCATGGCGTCGTTTAGATAAAAAAGACCCCCGTTGGCGGAACTCTTGAAATATCCCGGATTTCTATATAGGGGGTGAGTCCCCCCTCACGCGTATTCCTTAATTTACCACGTGCGCGCGCTCGCACGCGCACTAGCACTTGCACTTGGCACTTGGCACTTGGCACGTTGCGCATGCGCGTGCGCGTGTGCAAGGATCAAGGTGCTAAGTGGATGCGCGTGGACCCTTGGGCAAGGTCGTGGCAAGTACGGGCAAATTTGGGCAAATGTTGGACAAGGATTATAGACCATTGGGCAAGGTCATCGCAAGTGTGGGCAGTACTTGGAAACGTCCAAGCAAGGACATGCAAGTGCGGGCAATCCGCATAGACCCTTGGGCAAGGTCGTGGCCAGTAGCGGGCAAAGGAGGGCAAAAGTTAGACAAGGATCAAGGACCCTTGGGTCCTGCGCAAGCACTGGGACTCACCCGAGCAAGCTCAGATACAGTGCAAAAACTTCACCCCCGTACCAAAATGAAATCTACTCGTTACATTTTCGATTTTTTTTGTTGCATCCCCCCTTTCTAGGCCCAATGCAACTTTCTAGGGGGTCCGGGCAAGGATTTGCAACAGTCGGATTTTTGATGGCATGGGTTGACAACCTTGTTCGGGGTCTGGGCAAGTCTTGGCAGCCTTGGGCAAGGTTTTCGCAGCCTTGGAAAGGGTCCAGGTAAGGTTTGGCACACTTAGGCAGGGTCCGGGCAAGTCCTGGCACGTCCAGGACTGGTCCTGGCAGGTTCAGGACTTACTCAGGACTTGCCCGGGTAAGGTTCTGCGCAGTGCAAGAACTTCACCCTGTACCAAAATGAAATCTACTCGTTACATTCTCGATTTTTTTGTTGCATCCCCCCTTTCTAGGCCCAATGCAACTTTCTAGGGGGTCCTGGCATAGATTTGCAACAGTTGGATTTTTGGTGGCATGGGTTGGCAACCTTGTTCAGGGACTGGGCAAGTCTTGGCAGCATTGGGCAAGGTGGTGGCAAGGTTTGGCAGCCTTGGAAAGGGTCCGAGCAAGGTTTGGCACACTTGGGCAGGGTCCGGGCAAGTCCTCAAACATCCAAGACTAGTTTTGGCATGTCCAGGACTGGTCCTGGCAGGTTCAGGACTTACTCAGGACTTGCCCGGGCAAGGTTCTGCGCAGTGCAAAAACTTCTCTCTTCGGTAATTGACCAATTGGTCGGTAACTTTACCTTTTTCCCCTAATTACGGCAATTTTTTCTGAATCACCACCAAACACACCATATCATTCCTTTTCTTCCATAATGCACCCTCCCCTCTAGTTTAAGTCAATTTAGATGTTAATCAATAATTGAACTTAAATACAAGGTTTCAGCGCTGCTCACAACACAAGCAACTACAATCCACACCATATTCTCCAAAAGGGTTTATTTATCACTAATCACATATACTTTTGGAGTCATTAACCCTTAATTGAATTTGGGATCCTGCTAAACCAGGGCTTAGCAGTCCACTTAATCTAGGCTTATTCTCTAGCATCAAGTCTCAAAATTCGGAGTATTACATCATTGGCCTGCAAGTGTTTTAAAGAATTATGCGCACGCGCGCGCACACACAGATATATATATATATATATATATATGATGGTTTTAAACGACACATTACATCAGGATGAAGTCACATGTTATGTTACAAGTTTCCAATGAGAAGGTTAAAGAAAAAAGAGATGGTAAGTGGAAGCAAACTGAACACCTTATGACACTTAATAAGTATGGCATTGGAAGCAACAATTCTAGGATGTGTTCTGATTAATAACATAATCAAAGACAATTAAAAATATATAATACTTTTAAAACCGGTTTTCCATATAATTGGTCTTAAAATTTAAGTTTTATTTGAATTTTAAGAGCGGTTATATAGAAAACTGGTCTTAAAAATGTTTTAGTATTGCCTACATAAGAGGTTTTTTAAGATCGATGCTCATGATAGCCGATCTTAAAAATGATTTATTTTAAGACCAATTATCAATACCATCGGTCTTAAAAGTATCAAAATTTTTAGATTGGCTATATCTAGACCTTATCCAAAACTGGTCTAAAAAACCATTTTTCCACTAGTGCCCGGGTCCAATAGATCCCGGTCCCAGCTGGGATGGGAAATTCCCGGGATTAAAATGTCCAGGACCAAGACACTTTTTTTTATAATAAAAGAAAATCTACAAACACATCAGAAGTTATCCTCCTGAGTCAAAATGAAATCGCATCCTGTTTACATCATTAATTAAAAAGGTAGTAATAGTATCAGGGGGCGAATCTGTGATATGAAGATCAATCACCACCTTCCAAGCTTCTTTTGCCATAGCTTCTGTAACTGTGTTAACATCCCGATTGCAATGTGAAATTTCCACTTCCCAATCTCTATCCAGCAGCGCTTGCACCTCCACAATAAGCTGAAAATCAAGGTGTTCATGAGCTACCTTTTCCTGAATTAGATCCATTACTTCTCTACAATCAGACTCAATCATGATTTGTCTGTATCCTCTATCCCATGCAACTTTAAGTCCCCACAAAATACCCTAAGCTTCCGCAGATACTATCGTTCTTTGCCCAATCTGATACATAAATCCCATCAAAAATTCACCATTGTGATCTCTCAACACACCTCCACACGTGCACGTGCCTAATTTGTCATTTCTAGAACCATCGGTATTAATCTTCACCCATCCAAGCGGTGGTGGCATCCACTGTTGTTGATTTCTTTCTGCACTCTAATCTTGAAGCAAACTTGTATTACCCCATGTTAAGCAAGCACGAGCACGAGCAAATATGGCTTGTTTACTCCAAGTATTATTATTAAAACATTTGTCATTACGAGCCAACCAGATATGTCGACAAAGTACCGTAAACCAAAGACAAAACTCTACACCCTATATTACGTCCTTTCTTCCTGCACACCATGTAAGCCAGTCATTTCTCTCAAACATGCCAAAAAATTGATCACGCCAATCCAGTGGTAAGAATCCTTTCCATAGATCAAAAGCGAATGGACAATCCCACAAAACGTGGAGTAGAGACTCGCGAGAGTTATGACATATATCACAAATGCAAGTCGGATGACTACCTCGCTGGTAACGCATCATGTTTGTCTTTAGCAGACCATGAAAACACAGCCATAAGAAAATACGATACCTTTGAGGGACTTTCAATTTTCAAACATATCTCCTCCAATTATTACTGTGAGATTTTGGGGTGTCTACTACATATTAGTAAGCGGAACTAATGGTGAAAGTTCCGTCTGAAGACCATTTCCATACCGGAAAATCCTCCCCATTCAGATGATTAATATTAATGCGAGCAATAGCTGTACATACATGACTTGGAAGAAAGTGATTAAACTTGCTCATATCCTACTGTCCGGATGACATGATACAATCAGCTACTCTCCAATCAGTAACATCTCTAGGCAGTTCACTGATTACCAAACTCTGAAGCTTGTCAAGATGTGGTACCTATATATCATTCCAGAAAGAAGTGTTCTGTCCATTGGTAACTCTTCATGTTAAACTATCTTTGATCTTATTCCAACAGTTACGAATACCCTTCCACGTACTAGACTCAGACCGACGCTTCTCAACTTTAGGAATAATACCATTACTGGCTTTATATTTTTCTCGCAAAATCTTGACCTAGAGTGAATCTCTACTATTAATCATATTCCATCCAAGCTTCATCATGAAAGCCTGATTGTGGTAATGAGCCAACCTAAGCCTAAGGCCTCCATCCTCCTTACGTGCACACACGATGTCCCAGGAGACTAGATGAGGTTTTTTGCTAGCTGAGCTACTACCCCAAAGGAAGTTACGACAATGTTTGTCAATTTCATCACAAATTCCCTAAAGGAAGAGGCACAATCTGCATTGCATAAGTTGGCATAGCCGACATAACAGACGACACAAGGGTATGCCTGGCAGCCATCGATAACATATTAGACTTCCAATTAGCCAGACGAGCATCCATCTTATCTAAGAGAAAACTATACGTTGCCTTTGATCTTTGTTCATGTAAAATAGGCATTCCCAGATATTTCCCCAGATTCGACGTTTGAGTAAAATTTAGAAACTCATTGATTTCTTTGCCTTTTATGTGATTTACATTCTTAGAGAAGTAAACTCTTGATTTTCCTACATTAACTTTTTGTCCTGACATATCACAGAAGTCATCCAGGATAGCCTTAATAACCCCTGCGTTATCTAGATCTGCTTCTACAAACAAAAAGAGATCATCAGCAAAAAAAAAAGAGAGACAGGAGTACCTCGTTTAGAGAGCCTAAATGGTTGCCAACCACCCTCTTCCACTGTCATTTGTATAAGATGCCCCAATCTTTCCATCATGATAACAAAAAGATACGGCGATATTGGGTCACCTTGTCTAACCCTCTCTGGAAGGGCAAAACATGTTAGTAGCTTCTCCATTCCAAAGCAATTGTAAATGAGACGTCGACATACAAGCTTGAATAACTTTACTCAAATATTCATGAATCTTTAGTTCTTTAAGACAGTCGTAGACAAAATTCCATCTCACACGATCATAAGCCTTCTCTAAATCAATCTTAATGGCCATGAAACCCTTTTTTCCTTTTTAAGGACTTCATAGAGTGAATGATCTCCTGCACAAATATAACATTATCTGAACTCTGTCGCCCTTTAACAAAACTACACTGATTCGGGGCTATCACCAAAGGCATTTTGACCTTTACTATCACGCGACCTATCCTCTGGCTTTGAACTCACACGAGTCTTCCCCTGATGTGCGTTATCACCAGCACCACCATCAATAATTGACATGTCTTCAACATTTAGAGCCTCAAAACGAGATCCTCCTCCCATATTTCGAGAATGTATATCACGCCTATACTCACGACTATAATTGTCATTCCTTGCATTCGAGTTCCATTGCCCCCTTCTTCGACAAGGCGCCACCATCCACTCCCCGTACATTCCAGCAGTTATTTTGGAGGACGTGGTCAATGGTGTTATAGTTGTAGAAGTCGTCGTGTTATCCATGCATGGCGACTTTGACGTATCTGTTACTTAAATCCTCATACACAATCTTCTTTTCTTTTCCATTAATCATCAAGGATGGAAGTAAAGGTGCATTCAAATCAACCTCGACATATATATGGGCAAAGCGCCCTTTGGTCTGGTGTAATGTTAGGGTCACAAGGGGGAAAGCTTTGGTGGAACACCTTCAAGGTAAAAGGCACAAGGCATATAGCACTCGTACCAATATTCTCCATTATGTTTTGTGCAGATTCACTGGCCTTATGCCTTTTACCTTGAATGTGTTCCCCAAAGCTTTCCTACTTGTGACCCTAACATGACATAGTGCACAACTCAACTCATCCTTCACTTTTTTTCATAACAATTGGACAATACTATGTATCATCATTAGCATCATCTTGTGTTACAGCTTTTCTCTCTTCTTTATTATCAGTATCTGGGTTTGGCTGAGCCCGCAATTAATAAGATATTTAAACATAACCGTCAAGAAACTTATGTGATATTAATCCACAAATCAGTAAAGTGTTCCAACATCCATCCCTAAATAACCATTAATTTGTTCTTTTCTAAATAAAAGCAAGACATGAACACATTGATTTATTAGCTTCCCATGGAATCGCGTCCAACCAACGTGTTTATTACTTTACTATAACATGGCAGCATATATATGGAGGATGATAATATAGGAATTGTTGAAAACAAAAAGTTTAAAATTTTCGAGTTCCCTTAAATCCATCAGATTTTGTCATAATGCATTTTACTCCTAAATAATGAATGAAATTCGATCTTATATTCTCCTTCTTACTGGGTGAGACCCTTTACCATTTCAACTAACAACTTATTAGTGAATATACTTCATTTTTTAAACTATATTCTTTTATTTATAAAATATAAACCACACGCAGGCACACATGCTCACAAAATTATAAATTATTATGAATATATAAATATTTTATCAATAGTATATTTGTATAAATAATATAAAATAACTACAGAAATATAAAAAATAATAAAAATATACTTACTAAAATGTATCTTTTTCTATTATTAAAAAATCTATCTTTTTTCTGTTATTAAAAAAATCTATCTCTTTCTAAATATTCTAAACACACACACCTATATTCTAAATGTTTTACCATATATATTATCAAATCATACTCTATACCTATATTTAAAATATCATCTTAACTACATACTAGCATGAGATTTGATATTTTGGGAATATAAACATAATATCATTTTTAGTTTTTTATCCTGCCAGCCATAAACTTTTAGGGTGAACTAGTCGGAGTTGGCTTCTGTCCGCTGCTTCTTTTATCTGATGTTGTCGTTTTCTTGCAGACGCTGTCGTTTTGTATCAAATAAAGCGCCAAAACCATGGACGAAAATTTCTCTCCCACAATTATAGGTGGGGAAATTTTCATTTTATGGCCCAACTTCATGAAATTTTTAAAAAAGTTATTATTCAATTATAATTTCAATATAAGGGCAAAAAAAAATTTAAATATTTTGGGATAAATTTTTAAATATGTTTTCAATTGAAATTTTTTTCTAGTTGTACTTATATTAAATTAAGTGTTGAAGGTGAGAGGAAAAATATAATATGAGCAATTTTTAAATATTAATTACACTGACAAAATTAACAAACAAGTATTATTTATTATCCCTATAACTTATATTGTGAACAAAAATATATTTTTGGATGTGACTTAATTCACATAACTTTTTCTCTCTCATTCAAACCCTCATTTAATATGAAAAAGGTTGCTTTGTTTTTTTAAAAAAAAAAAAGAATTTAAGGCCCAGAGAATAATAAGTTCGCTACTCTTGCTTCTTTGATTATACAACAGTAGTTGAAAATAACTTTTGATCATAAATAAGTGGGAGCATTTATTCATATTTAAATTTATCAAAAATTAAAAAATTAAAATTCTTAAATTTATCCCAAAATATTTAAATTATTATTGTTTTGCCCTCATATTTAAATTTTTTTTTCAAAATATTAAAATTATTATTGAATTATAACATTTTTAAAAATTTTCACAAAGTTGGGCCATAAAATGAAAATTTCGCCATCTATAATTGTGGGAGAGGAATTTTTGTCCATGGTTTTGGTGCTTTATTTGATACAAAACGAAAACGTCTACAAGAAAAGGATGGTAGCGGATAAAAGAAGCAACGGATAGAAGCCAACTCCCAACTAGTCTTGGTAAGATAATATGCTTCTATAAAGAAGGTTCCATACAAGGAAAAAAAATGGTCAAATAAATTTAAAATATAAAAACCCTAAAAATGCGCGCTTAGCATGACTAAACTAAAAAATTTGGCTGTTTATAAATATCTATAGCTATATATATATTTATTTATTTAAATAATAAAAATACTCCACAACTTTAAGCTTCAAAAGAAAACGTGAAAATCGATTTGTTTCATTGAGAAAAATGGATACAAAGTTGTTTCCAAATCACATGACGCAAAAGTTGACAGAAACAAGTCCTTATAACCCAAATAAAGTCTTTATTATAATAAATCCTTATTAAACAAGCCGAGATAAAACTCTTCTCACATATTTATCTCGTATACTGTGAATCACGATTTATAAACACTTATTACCTAAAAATAAATTATTCCAAACAAGTATACAATCATATTATTAAAGAATAGAGCTGAAATCAAAACGTTGAGGTCTCAAAAAAACAACCTATATTACCATATAATAAAGGAACGCACTTACAAATACTTTTCATAATTTGAGGTCTTAAAAAGCTTGATAGAAATTATGAAATGTAAAGGCTTCACAACCTTTTCTTTTTCTTTTAAGAGACACCAATTTTGATTTTCCGGAACACTTATCACCTAAAAATCAAAATAATAAAATATCAGTTTAATCAAGGACAATGCCAAATCAGAATATTACAAACTATCAAGTTATGAAATAGAACTTGAGAAACAACATACCCACTCAGCAGCAGTAAGAAGAGCGAGAGACGCAAATAAACAATAATTGAAGAAAGGAAAAAACAAAGCGAGGAAGAGGAATGAAACGCTGAGCAGGATGCAAGAATGGGAGAAGAAGAATGAGAATGAGGGAGCAAGCAAGAGAAGGATTTCGCAGAGAGTGACAGAGAAAGCGTGTCGCAGTCAGTCAGATTTGGGAATATAAAGAAGTACTTTTTTTTAACTTTTTCCTACTGCAGCTTTAAATTTTTAGATTAAATTTTAATAGTTTTTAATGAAGGAAGGGAAACATATATGTGGATCCCAACAAAAAACAAAAGAGATTCTCTCTTTTTAGTTTTTACCTTCCCAGCCTTTACTCATTTTTTATTCATTTCTTTTTTTAAGTATAGTCTTGATAACATTGAAAGTTTGTTTGCAATAACTTAAATTTGTGTTTGGTTAGGCTTTTCTTAACCTCATAGGTTCAATTGGACATGCATAAATCAGATTGGGCATAGAGATGGAATTGTTGAGTGTTTGGGAAAGCATATATTCAATTGAGCTTATGGTGAAATAAGCTCCTTTTTTGAAAAGTCAGAAAGCGTAGCTTTTGCCTTTTCTCCCATTCTTTCTTCTCCTTCCTGCACCGTCTTTGTTCCATGCTCCAGCTTAAGTTCTTTCCCAGGCACTAACCATGTTCACATTTTAATACGCCAAACGCAGCTTTTTTCTTTTTCACCCCTCTTGCTCATTCGTCATGTAATATATCTCTATTATTTAATTGGTCTAGTAATAGTATAGATGAACAGCCTTCTATAATAAATTATGGTAAATGATCTTCCTCCAAAATAAATCATATTTGTGATTCAATAAGAGACCAAATTGTACGGAACATGTGATTCAATTAGTTATATAATATTATTTCATTAAATTGTGTATTTTTTAATTCTCAAATTTCTCATCTTTAACGTTTATAAATTTTTTTTATTTTCAAATTTAATTTCTCTCTTACTATTATCATAAAAGTCACTTATGCTTAAGTCAATCTAAATAAGTTTTACTTTTGCAAAAATCATTTATACAACCGTAAATCCAAATATAAATCAAATTACTCACATTACACAATCTGACTTTTACCCAAAAATAAGATTGCAAAAAAGTCAAACTGGAAAAAACTATTTTTACAATCAGTACTCTAAACACACACTAATTTTAACTTATAAGTGCTTTTAAATCGTGATTTATGGTATACGAGATAAGTATGTGAGAGTAATTTTGTCTTGACTTATATGAAAAGCATTTATAAGTAAAAAATAAACTATCCTAAACATAAAAATTGTCATTATCTTAATATTGGAGACCTACATTAATAAACATCAAACCTATCATTCGTTTATCAACAACCTTGTTCTCTATAGAAAATGGTGGTGGATCAAAGAAGAAAAAATTTTCTACCAACTAATGAGATAAACTAGATCCCAATAGAGATGACGAAAGCTAACTTGCCGATCTTTATAAAAAAGAGAACGAAGTTCATCCACAATATCTTTAAAAGGGTTGTTGTTCGAACACTCTCTAAAGGCCGGCAACATTAATACAATCAAAGAAAACACAAATCTTCCTGTAGCCTCTAGCCCAACAAATATTGAGGCCATGCCTAGCTGCTATTAATTACGTGATAGCCAGTGGAACAGCCTTCAGTTTGCTGCTGAATTTTTTTTACTTATTTCATTACTATGATTTATTAGTTTTAATAGCTTAGATTTAATATTTTATAAAAATATTATTATACTTTTATATAAAAAAATTTATAAATATGTTTAAACTATTAAAATTTCATCTAAACAGTTTAAAGTTGCAGTAGGAAAACGTTAAAAAAAATCTACTTTGTAATAATCTATAAATTTATTTGTGTAAAATTATTTATGCAAAAACATTTATATAAAACTTTTTATGTATTTTCTTATAAAATAAAAATACTCCCTCCAGTCCTTGATATTAACTAACTAGAGTGTTTTAAAAAAACATGTCAAATTAAATAACTTAATTATTTTTTTATTCTAATCAAATTAGGTAAATATATTTTATATTAAAAACTGCATGAGTAAAATTTTTATAAAATATTAAATTTGGACAATTTGATCTTAATTATACGGTGACGAGGGGAATAAAGGGAGAACTATTAAAAGCAAGGAACTTGCCGGAAAGAAAATCAGGACTGAAGATTGAAGTAAAAAAAAAAATATTTAAGGATGCAATAAAAGAAAATATACTATAGGCAACTAATTAAAAATCAAGTTAAATATCAGATGTTGTCAGATATGTTTTCCCCAAAAAGCATAGAACAAAAAACCGGACCGGACCGGCCGGTTCGACCGGTCGAACCGGGAACCGGTCCCTGGTCCGATTCGGTTTGGTCAGTAAACAGGTCAGATCGGTTGAACCGGTCAAAATCGGTTGGACTGGTCAGAACTGGTTAAAACCGGTGGTCCAACCGGTTGACCCGGTTTCCTTCTTTTTTTTAAATTTTTCAAATTTTTATTTTGTGTTTTTTGAGGGCAAAATGGAAATTTGAAGACTAAAATGAAGAGAAAAATAGATAAAGAAAGAATAAATCTAAAAAAATGAAGAAAATAATGAAAAAAATTATTTAAAAATATATAATAATTATAGGAAATTATATATCTTTACATAAGTATAGGTATTATAACTAATACTAATAGATTTTAAACATTTTTTTTTCTAAAAATCTTTACTTTTATCTATAGAAGTTTAAAAATATATTAATATATATTATCACTAATAAATTATAATATTTTAATATGACCGGTTCAACTACCGGTTGACCCATTAACCCTTAAACCTGTGCTGTGACCGATTCATTGCCCGGTCCGGTTTTTCGTTCCTTGCCAAAAAGATAAAAGATTCAAATACTTTTAGGATTTTCCCTTAAAAAAAACCAATGACAAATCATTTTTAACTTTTAAGAATTTT
>OY979713.1:667500-707500 GCA_963855925.1 Inga laurina | reverse complement strand
GTCCTAGTTATTAATTGATTGCTTTAGTGACAGAAGCACGCATCAATCCCCCCTTTCTAGGACCAATCCAACTTTCTACATGGTCCAGGCATGGATTTGCAAGAGTCGGATTTTTGGTGGCATGGGTTGGTAACCTTGTTCGGGCTCCGGGCAAGTCTTGAAAGCATTGGGCAAGGTGGTTGCAAGGTTTGGCAGCCTTAGAAAGGGTCCGGCCAAGGTTTGGCACACTTGGGCAGGGCCCGGGCAAGTCATGGCACGTCTAGGACTGGTCCTGGCAGGTTCAGAACTTACTCACGACTTGCCCGGGCCAAGGTTCTACGTAGTGCAAAAACTTCACCCCGTACCAAAATGAAATCTACTCGTTACATTTCGATTTTTTCGTTTCATCCCCCCTTTCTAGGCCCAATGCAACTTTCTAGAGGGTCCGGGCATGGATTTGCAACAGTCGGATTTTTGGTGGCATGGGTTGGCAACCTTGTTTGGGCTCCGGGCAAGTCTTGGTAGCGTTGGGCAAGGTGGTTGCAAGGTTTGGCTGCCTTAGAAATGGTCCGGGCAAGGTTTGGCACACTTGGGCACGGTCCGGGAAAGTCCTGGCATGTCCAGGACTTGTCCTGGTAGGTTCAGAACTTCTCAGGACATGCTCGGGCAAGGCTCTGCGCAGTGCAAAAACTTCTCCCCCGTACCAAAATGAAATATACTCTTTACATTTTCGATTTTTTTGTTTCATTCCCCCTTTCTAGGACCAATGCAACTTTTTAGGGGGTTCGAGTATGGATTTGCAACCGTCGGATTTTTTGTGGCATTGGTTGGCTACCTTGTTCTGGCTCCGGGCAAGTCTTGGCAGCCTTGGGCAAGTTGGTTGCAAGGTTTGACAGCCTTGGAAAGGGTCCGGGCAAAGTTTCGCACAATTAGGCAGGGTCCGGGCAAGTCCTAGTACGTCCAGGACTAGTCCTAGCAGGTTCAGGACTTACTCAAGACTTGCTCGGGCCAAGGTTCTGCACAATGTAAAAACTTCATCCCCGTACCAAAATTAAATCTACTCGTTACATTTTCGATTTTTTTGTTGCATCCCCCCTTTCTAGGCCCAATGCAACTTTCTAGCGGGTCCGGGCATGGATTTGCAACAGTCAGATTTTTGGTGGCATGATTTCGCAACCTTGTTCGGGGTCCGGGCAAGTCTTGGCAGCCTTGGGCAAGGTGGTGGCAAGAAGTATTAGGATAGGTGACTTGCTGGGAAGTCCTCGTTTTGAACCACTTTTTTGTGTGGCCGGGGAACATGCGTGCTTGACGACATCCCAGTCTCTTTTGACCGTGTAGAATTTTTCTGACCGGGGAACGACCGGTCTGGCTTTTTCATTTCTTGCTTTTGTGTCAGTTGTGTGTCAGTTTTTTCTTTTCTTGCTTTTGTTTGAAATTTTAGTCAATTTATGCCTCTAAGTCTACTAGTAGAAGCATAACTATAACTAACACCCACGTGCGTGTGAACACACGTACTCCTCTTGTCCTATTTATGGGGTAGAGAAAGAAGAAATTTTTTTTTATCATAGTTCTAAGATACCATATTAAATTTTTTATGTGAACGTACAATTTTAACATTTATTTCTTATTGTGTTGACTTTATTTTCATGGGATATAAATATATATTAAATAGATATTTATCTATATTTAACGATTTTTTTACCGATATTTAAACCATTAAATATCCGAGTGTCAAATATTTATATATAACACCGTTAAATATTGGGTACTATATGTTAGATATGAATAGTTTTGATGATGTCAAATATAGATGTCAAATATGAGCAAAAAGTTTGTATAATATACTTATCTTCTACATTGACTAACTACCATATTTAATATTGTATATCTTGTAGATTAGTCATAAACCCAATGGTGGGTTGATGTTATAATGCCTCATAAATGAAGAATAATCATCAAGAAGAAAATCAAGAGGCAAGGAATTGAAGAAAGAAGAAAGAAAGATGAAGATTGAAGATATTCATCAAGAAGATTGAAGTTGGGTTATGAAGAATGATCATCAAGAGGAAAAACAAGAAGAAAGAAAGAAGAACTTGCAAGATTACATGAGAATATCAAGATTCAAGCTCCTAGAAGTGATACCGGAGGTTTCTATGATTATACGGAAGTTGGAATGAGTCAATACGAAGCTAAAATGATGTATACGGAAGCTATGGTACCTTTGGGGATGATTACCCGAGTAATCACTCGAGTAATATGGCATTGTCTGATTTTGGAGGTGTTTACTCGAGGCCTTACTCGAGTAATCTGCCGGGTTATTTGATGAATCACTCGAGGCGGCACTTGAAGTAAAGGATACTCTGTTTTCGCGCGACAGAACATAGGTTCGGTATTTTAATGATATATCTCCAACCACATATCGGATCGAACTGAAACTGGTGGCATATGAAACTAGACTTCCAACACGAACTTTTGACACCACGATCACATTCAAAGGAGTTCGAATGAGGGAGATATGATCTGTTGGAGTTGACGCATGAATCACCGTCATATTCCAGGACAGTTTTGGTATTTTAGACATAACTCTCAAAATACATATCGGATTGAGACGAAACTGGTGCCATATGAAAGAAGACTCAAAGAGCTTTCCATGGATATATAATTTGTCACATTTGAAGCTATAACCTAAGAGTTATGACTTCTGGAAGTTGCTGCTCGTGATTTCAGGATTGTCTAAGAACAGTAGATACTCTTTGGATCATAACTTTCTGTACACAACGAATTTGGAGTTGATTCTTGTTGCATTGGAATGTAGATAATGAGGGCTTTCCGATGATATATAATTTGCTATGTTTTGAGTCAAAATCAAGAATTCACTTGAAGGCACTACTCGAGTAACTGGTTGATAACAAAAGACTTTACTCGAGTAAGTACTCAAGTAACCATGTAGATCACTTGCAGTTGCTCTCGGCATTTTGTACCACTGCAACATTTACTCGAGTAGGTACTCGAGTAACTCACTGAAGTTAGTCAAAACTTGAAGTGGATTCCTCGAGTAGGTACCCGAGTATGCAGAGATATTTTGAATGAAAACTTCAAGTCACTACTGGAGTAAATCACTGTTCATGAAGAGTTTTTGAACGAAAACTTCAAGTCACTACTGGAGTAAATCACTGTTCATGAAGAGTTATTGATGAAAACTTCAAGTCACTACTGGAGTAAATCACTGTACATGAAGAGTTATTGACGAAAACTTCAAGTCACTACTGGAGTAAAGCACTGTGCATGAAGAGTTATTTAGAAGAGAACTTCAAGTCACTACCCGAGTAAGCTATGCAGAAAATGGAAGGCCACTCGAGTAGTCACTCAAGTAACATGTGAAGAAACTTGATGTTTACTCGAGTAAGCACTCGAGTAATGCTTCCCAGGAAAACAGAACAACGTCCCGAAAATTCTGGAAATCAATGGAATGATCATATAACTCATTCTTATTGCTTCTAATCACTCTAACACTTCATTGTATTAGTGTTTAATGCATTTTTCCAGTAAAACAATGAAGAGATGATGAGAAGAGATAAAAGTTGAGTTTACGGAGCGGAGCGGCCAACGTTCCAACGGCTATTTTTCAAAATCGAAGAACGGTCAAACAAAGCTGCGTCACTCTAACGGACATGTTGAAATGCTCAAACGGTCATCAATCCTCATCAGCTATAAATAGAAGATCATCCAAAACAGAAGTAAGACTCAGAGTATACATCGTCCAAATGCCAACATCCTGACATCAATACTCATCGCACATACTCTCTGTTTCTCTAACTTCTATATGATTTACCTTTGAGAGAGATATTATTTGTATTGTACTTCAGTGTTCATCTTATTCACTTCTAAGAGAGAAGATTGATTGTAATCTTTCATCATCAAAGTTGTATCCTTACGGTGTGTAAGGGGGAGCAACTTGGTTGTAATCTTACGGTGTGTAAGGGGGAGTAATCTCAGTGCGAGAATTGTAAAGGCTTCACAAGTGCTCGGATCAAACTTGTGAGATTGTAGTGGTTCTCAAGTACCCGGTTAAACTTGAGGAAGATAGTGGATTGAAAATCTCAGGAGGAGCCTGGGGACTGGACGTAGGTCATCGTGGATTGGGCCGAACCAGGATAAATCACAGTTTGCATATTCTCTTCCCTAAGCTCTTATACTTCTAGCATATATCATTTAAATATCTAACTGTGATTTATGATTCATTACTTTCATATTTATTGCTTCCTCTAAGATGCGAAAAGATTTTCAAAGTTCTTAAGTTTTTTTTTTCTTACACCCAATTCACCCCCTCTTGGGTGTCAGCCGGTTCTAACACTATAGTTTATGGTTTTTCAAATACAACTGTTATATATAGGGCACTATATTTATTGGTTGTAAGATAATGACTCCTTCATGAACTTCATGACACAATAAGAGCTTTGATTTGATCGTGATAGACACTATAAACAAACAAATGAAATGTATCAGTCTAATACCAAAAACCAACTTTGACAACTCTAACAAAAATGGTAAGTATTGGTGAATTACTACTACTCTCTTCCATTTGTAAGCGGATGCAATGCCTTTGCCTTTTAACGAGGGGCAGGCAAGGTCTTCATCCATGGTGTAATAGTAAACAACTCTGATAAGATATATCACAATAAGAAATTAAAGCACCAAATCCATAATAAACTCTAAAAAAAAGTACCAAATTTAAATTCTTCAACTTACTTATTGAAAACCTTGACCATCTGTGGTTGATTTTCCGTATCCCTATGAACTAAACCAAAGTACCAAATCCTTTGCTTGAAGGGATTTAGCACGATGAGCATCTAATGACCCATAAGTACATTAAACATAATGAGAAAAAAACTAAGAAAAACATAATGAGTATCCAATTTAATGAAGTGGTATACTTACCCTTGGTAGTACGGCACTAAGAAAAAACTGTTCTTCTTCTTTGACGCCCTTTTAATGATCAACTCTACTAGTTCCCTCGCTTTTCTCTCCATAAAATCTGGCTCATTGCCTTCATCCAATATTCCTGAATAGAGGTAGGGGTTGAGGAATTTTAATGTGTCCTGTAGGCCATTACGAGCTACATGCCCCTTGTGAAGGTACCTTACATAAAAACCAATCAAATCAGTATATATAAATGCTATAAGTAGCGAAGTATTCATTCGTAATAGAAGACATACTAGATATAAAAGTTACAAGCACTTAAGGTAGCCATATTCGCTAAGGATTTGTTTCAGCTACTATATTATCATGTTCCTCAAGAGCCATCTAGAATTTATTGGAAACCGGCACAACTGGCGGCTGAGGCATAGGCACTGGCTCATCTGTCTTCTTCAGTGTACAAGACACTAAACAATGGTTGGACTGAGCTCCCAAATTGCTCCTCCTCCTCTTTGGCTAAACAAGTTGAGAAGTTAGAAAAATAGTTACTATAAACTTCATTAGTAAGCTCAAAAGACAATGATATACCTTTTTTGTCTTACCAGGTATGACAATAAGTTGATTTGGCCATGCAACAAAGCTAAGTACAACTCTTTTCACTATATCTGCATCTGGGTGGGTAAAAGAAGGGTATACTAAGGATCGATGGCTGTCTTTAGCTCTACCCTAACATGATTCTTAGGGAGAGGTGAGTTATGAATTGTGTTCTCCTTTGGTAAGGTGTACATGCGGCCCCTAGCAACCATGTACTAGGGGCTATCGGCCACACACTCAACCTCTACCTTGCCCTGAACAAAGAGAAAATATAATTAGTGTAAAGCAAAAATAAATAAAGCATAGGTTTTCGGCATGAGTCATACTACCCCGGTAGAGTCTGAGAGGGGAATGTGCAACTATCTTTGGCACTTGGGGTGTGAGTCATTCCCTACCTCCCCACGGTCTCTTGGCTCATTAACTAAATCAATAATAGCTTGTTGTGCTTCAACCATATGCTTTAACATCTCGGTCATCTCTATATATTGTTGAAACTTCTGATTAGACAGCATTGTCGGCCTCTTTCGCTTCCCAAAGTATTTTTTGTTGACTCCATAGATGATACCCCTAAAAAAACCACTTGGTTAGGACCCAGAGCCTTTTCCAAGAGATCCTCATCCCCAAGAAGCTCACCTCGATCTAATTCTTGACTCAAGATCTATTATGGCAAAATGAAAGGTTAAAAAACTTTTTGTATGAAAACTTCAATTATAATCTAGGCATCGACCCTAATCAGTCTAGTATGCATAGTACCAGAAATACCAATATCATAAACATTTGTTAGATAGTACAAACATAATTGAATCAAAATCATTAGTACTTACCATTATTGAGACAACCTCCTGGAAGCAAGGATTGTCAATATTGCCCTGTTTATTTTGCCTCGTAGCACCCCATAACACTCCATGATTGATAGTCACATCCGATCTTGACCCCTGCTTCTCTATCAACTGATGCTTGATGTTCACATACATCGTGTGGCTTTTACGGTGTGAGTATTCGTTATTCTTCACCCTCTCACAGTTTGCCATAGTTAATGCCTATGGATATAAACAACAAAGATGTCTGAGTTAGACATCAGAAGTCATGTATCTAGAGTTACACATTACATTAAATTTAATTTACCTTGAAAGCTGGAGGGCGTCATGACCATACAAAAGCTACCCATTCGGGTTGTTTGACAACATCCTTTAGCAACATTGGAACCACCAACTCATCTACAGAGTTGGGTTTTAACAAATATTTCTTCGACACAAACCTTTAAAATGAGCACTTAATCCTGCTAGCCTTCCCAAGCATATAATCCTTCTTCTCCTCATCTATGTGAAATCTAGACTACAAAACACACAAATCATTGTTAGTGTTAGCCATACCGGCTAACAAGATATTATTAACTATGTAGCATAGGTCTTACTGATACTTCATCCTAGATATTCTTTCTCATCGTATCATTTTCCTTCTTCCAGTTGCTCAAAGTGATAGGCACATTGGTTTTTGTCGTATACCTAAGGTAGCTAACAAACTTGTTAGATTTCAAAACTTGCCCTTTCTTATTCTATTTGACATTAAGTTTCCTCACCTCTCTCTTTGCTTTCTAGACCTCCTTCATCACAACAAGCCCTTCCTTAGTGCTATTTCCTCTTGTGTTAAGTAGTGCATCATCATCCTACTACGCACTAGAGGGGTTAGTGGAGGGGTTAGTACCCTCAGTACTTGAGCCACTATCTATATTGGATACCGACATATTAACCTATAACAAATAAAAGAAATATTAAACCCTTGTATTATAATTTCCACAAAGTTTCCTTGAACAAGCATAAATTATAATTGATTCAAATAGTATCTAAGTCATTCTCCACCCTCAAAATTAATTCAAAGTAGTCCATTTCATCAAAACTTTAGCCCAATTAATACATGTCTTGATAAATCAAAATAAACCACACTTATATCTCATATTTCATTAACGACTAGACCATTTAATCCTAAATTTAAATAGTCCTACTTAGAACTCTACAAATTTTTCTAGCTTCAAGAACATTGTTTTAACCATTATATTAGAGACTTGAAGCATGCTTTAATAATCCAAGACATTTATCTAAAATGTGAAAGTATAAAGCAATGAGTTCCTTGTCAATTTTTAGCCATAAAATTCAAATCGATAATGCTTAAATTTATCAAAACGTAACTCTTCCTTCTAAACACTTTGGGAAGCTTAATTTCATCAAAACCATAACTCTTCCTTTAGAAACCTTGACTGTCTAAAATAGGGGATAGCAACAAAAGAACACCACACACTAGTACAAAATTCCCTTTTTAGACCACCACATTTAGACCGGTTATAGTAGATAAGGTCTAAAAAATTTGACCGGTGGCAGTTTTGTAATTATATAGAACTTCTAAGACCGGTTCTCTAAAAAACCAGTCTTAAAAAAATTATTTAGACCAGTTATAAATAAAACCGGTAAAAATTAAGAATTTGAAACTTTTAAGACCGGTTATTATTGGTTATTAATAATAACCGGTCTTAAATATCCAACATTTAAGACCGGTTTAAAACTGGTCTTAAATGTGAAAATTTTAAATATTATTTCTTTTTCTCCCATTTAAGACCGGTTTTTATAGAAAACCGGTCTAAAAGGTTAGTGTTTTTGCCATATTTTTACTCCCGCACCCAGATCTCATGCTCTATGAACCTTTTATTCTCTTGTCGCCATTTCTTTGAGCTTTGTCTCTGCTTGTTCTAAACTCCTCCATCGCACTCCATTCCTGACTTGCTCAACTCTCCTCCGTCATTACCGCTATCGTTGTTGTGTTTCTCATCGCTGTTCTTTGATTATCGTCACACTCCTCCGCCGCCACCTCTATTCTCCGCAATGACCATTCTCCTCTACTGTGACTTCCCTTTGTCAATATTGTGACTTTGAGGACTTCATTGAACATCAATCGACGCCACCATGACTTTGGCTAGAAGCTCACTTCTTGGTCTTCAATCAGGTTAGTGTTCTGTTGTTTAGTTACGTTGTTGTTCAATAATTAATAATGTCCTATGAAAATGGCTCTTGCTATTGTTTTGAGCACTTAATTCCCACAAGTTACTGTTATAGTTTGTTGGAAATCCAACTGTTTTGTAATACCATAATTTGAAAAAAAAAATCTACATAGCTAGGTTAGATGCTCTGACTTGTACATCCTTGTGATATTTGGTTTGGAGTAATACCATTCTAAGTTTTATTTTAATTTAGTGTGATTGTTTGATTGTCAGTGTTATTGGTTTGTTGAAATCTCTAAAACTCTATGGTTTTTGTTTTTTTTGTCTATCCTTTTGCTATTGGATATAGGGTGTTACAAGTGTTGAGATATATATATATATGGATCATAGTTGGATAAAAGCTAAATGAACTAGTGTTGAATATGATATAGGGTGAGGGGTTTTTTAGACTATGCTAGAAGAAATGCTAATGATGGTAGTGAGAAGTTTTATTGCCCTTGGTAGTATGTTTGAATAAGAAGTGACTAAGTGCTGGGGATATATATACACATTTAATTTTTGAAGGATTTTGTAAGAGTTATACAGTATGGGTATGGCCTGATGAAGAATTAGAAATGCCAAGCTCATCTCAATAGGGGGAGTGGCCTTTAATGATAATGACACGGATACGGATGATCGGGGAAATGATATTATTTGTGATGTAGGAGAAGAGACTTTTGAGCAATCATATGCATATGGTAATATGTGCAGTGATGTTGAGACACCGTTGTACCTAGGATGTAAAAAATGGCAATTGTTGAAAGCAGTATTGAAATTGGTAAGCTTGAAAGCATGGCATCGATCGAGCGACAAGAATTTTTCAGAAATACTTGAGGCTTTTAAGGACATGTTTCCAGATGATAATGTGTTGCCTTTTCAATACTATGATGCTTTTGTGAGTGTTTACATTGCATTAAAGTTCCTTCAGGGTATTCTTCAAATTTTAGGAAGCTTGTGTCGATGAAAGAGTTGAAGTTAGTAGGGCTAAAGTCTCATGATTGTCATGTCCTAATGCAACAACTACTCCCAGTAGCTATTTGAGGCATTGCCGAATATGATCTTCAACATATTTTGACTAAACTTTGGTTCTTCTTCAATGCTATTTATAGTACAGTCATTGAGATAGAAATGTTGGAAGAACTGGAAAATTAAGGATATATGATCTTATGCCAGCTTGAGAAGCTTTTTCTTCCTTCTTTTTTTGACATCATGGTACATCTAATTTTTCATATAGTGAGGGAGATAAAGTTATGTGGCCCTATCTATTTACAATGGATGTACCCAATTGAAAGAACTATGAAAATTTTAAAAGGATATGTGAAGAATGCAAATCAACCTGAAGCATATATTGTTCAGAAATAATTTTTTTGAAGAAGTCATGGAGTTTTGTCAAGATTACCTGTCAAATGTAAGACATATTGGGCTTCCTGAACGTCATGATGAAGAAGGGGGTAGACGCGGGGCTACAGTAAAGAGTGTTGATCTTAATGAATTGCAACAATTCCACTTGTACATCTTGAATAATATTGATAAAGTTCAAGATTACATTAATGCTCAAGAAGAAATTGTCCGAAAAGAAAATAGTATGACTGAACAAAGGTTAATTAGGGAGCATAACAAAACTTTTGCACATTGGTTCAAACAAAAGGTTGAAGGAGAAAAATGTGATTCTGATACAATTAAATGGTTAGCACGTGGTCCTGAGGTTGATTCATAACTTGGACTTCATTTGTGATCAATGGTTATACGTTTTACACGAAGTCCCTTGATGATAGGAGCACCGTCCAGAATAGTGGGGTTATGTTAGTAGCTGAATCTATGCACTTCTCTAGTTCGAACGATAAGAACCCTAGATTGGCAATAATACCTTATTATGGGGTTATTGAAAAGATTTAGGTGGTTGATTATGTTAAAATTAAATTTCCCATTTTCAAATGCAAGTGGGTTGATGTCAACAATTGTGTGATGATTGATCAGTTGGGATTTACATTGGTTGATTTGATTAATAGAAGTTTTGGAGATGAACCTTTTATTATGGCATATCAAGCGAAACAAGTATTCTATAGTATCGATCAGGCAAATAAAATTTGGTCTGTAGCTCTCCAATGAAAAAGAGTCATTAACATTAATCAGGAAATTCGTTCAATGAATAATCTTCTAGAGACTCCTTCTTTTTCTAGGGGTCTACCAGAATTGAATGAAGAAGATGAAGCAGACAATGGACACGGCATAAGAAACGATCATCATGAAGGGATATGGGATGATATCCCTTTATAAAACTACTTTGAAGGAAAGTTAGATAAAATAATTATCATGAACTATATTTGAATTATGTATATTGTTATTGGTATATATAAAACTACTTTTTTTGTTGTCGTCATAGGAAAATGAAGGATATGAGGTGTCTTAGTGTAGATGCTCCAAAGCCAGCTAGTGATCATCAGTGATGGATTACTGTCTGTTGTGTTCTTTCTCAATAGATTCCTCTATCATCAATTAAAGTGTTTTGATTATATTCTGATCTTAGCTAAAGTTTTGATTTCCTTTATCAAACTGTAATATTAAAACACTGGAATAAAAATGTTTAGCAGTATACCTTAATGTTCATATTCTATGTGATCATGTGTTGATTTTAATTTCAATGATTTATTGTTGTTACTTCTATGGAATGTGGGGGTATAGGAAGAATGATTAAGTATTACACCATCCAATTGAAATGCTTGATGAAAATGCTGATCTGTATAAGACGTTTGTTATAATGTGAAAGAGAAGAATTTATTTGGATGTTGTTAAAATGGCTGCTTGTTGAGTGAAATATTTTAATAGGGGAAATGACTTGCTGAGTAAATGTTTTAAACGGAAAAATTTAAAAAAAAATGCAACTTTTAGACCGGTTCTTTCCACAACTGGTCTAAAAAGTACATTTTAGATCGGTTGTCTAAAAATTACTTTTAGACCGGTTTTTAAGACAACCGGTCAAAAAATTCGACCTTTTTAGACCCTTTTTTTTTTCTAAAATTGATCTAAAAATTTTCGATTTTTAGACTGGTTTCTTTGATAACCTATCGTGTATAAATAACCAATATAAACTTTTTTTAAGACCGGTTCCTTAACCGGTCTAAAAAGTAGCAAACTTTTTAGACCGGCTGTATCAAAACCTTATCCAGCACCGGTCTAAAATGTCATTTTTAACTGGTCTTAAAAGTGATTTTTCCACTAGTGATAGGAGATAGCAACTTCACTCAAATCATATGAACTCGATATCACATAACTAAAAAAATGATATGAACAACCATTTCCTACTCGTTGTCTGATTCATATCACAAGATATAGGAACAAAAGAATAGAGCATCAATTTCATATTATTAACTCCAGTTAAGGGTAGAAATTTCTCACCTTCATGCAAAAAGATGAGAAATTTCAAAGAAAACTGAACCCAGAGCCTAGAACAAGCCATGAATGACTTCAGAGGTAGCCACAAAAATGGGAAGGCAGAGAATCATGATTTCAGCAACAATGGAGAGAGGGAAATAATAGTAGGGATGTCGGAAAAGAGTGGTTGAAGCTATTCGATGAGCGCATGGAGAAATGGTAAGAATTTTGAAAAGGCTAGAATAAGCTTTAGGGAAATGGCAAGATTTTTAAGCGGTGGTGGTTTGTGCACTCAAGATCTAACACCCCAAATTTTATATTCACCAAATATATTATAATTATTTGGTAAATTCAATAAAATGGTGAATATTTATGAATTTGGAATTTAGGAATTTTATAAATGTTCATATTCATGAGAAAATGGGCAAAATAATTACGGAATTAATTTGGATAATTACTATTTCCTTTTTCTCTTCATATTTTTGCCATTCATGAAAATAAAAAGGGAAAATAACTGTTGGTCAACACAATATGCCAAGTGTCCTTAATCCAAGCCAAGAGGAATAAATTATAATTGTTGAATATGAGCACATGTACAATTAATATTAAGTAACTATTTGAATACCACAATACTATCAGGATAGTAATGGAACTATCAGAATAGTCTCAGTATAAAATAATCAAATACTATTCGAATAGTCCATAATTGAAAAAGGGTGATTCTATTATAATAGAAGCAATGCTATTTGAATAACAGCAGCAGACTTTGTTTCTTTCAGTATGGGCGAGGTTTAGTAATTTGGTCATATTTTTCAAACCACAACTTGGATTGAGGTAAGACTAGTGACATATGAAACTAGACTCCCAATGTGTCATTTTGAAACCTAAATCAAGTTAAAAGGAGCTGAGATGAAGGAGATATGAATTTTGGAAGATAACATTCAAATCACTGTCATATTTCAAAATAGGTTCAGTGTTTTGGATATACCTCTCAAACTACATATTGGATTGAGATGAAACTAGTGCCATATGAAACTAGACTTAAATATCTTTCCATGGATAGGTCATGGGTCATATTTAAAGTTATATTCAAAGAGATATACCTTCTGGAAGTTGGTGATTGAAATCAAGCTCTGTTTTGTTCCAGACCAATCGATACACATTGAATCATAACTTTTGAAATACAAAGTATTTGTGATTGATTCTAGTTGCTGTGCAAAGAAGACTTAAAGAGCTTTATAGGGATAGTTCATTTGCCATCGATTTATATCCAAAGAGTTACACCCTCAGAAGTTTATTCAAATATAGAGGTTGCAATATTCGTTTGTGAAATTTCATTATCAAAGGTGCACTATTCGAATAGAGTAAGTACTATTCGAATAATATCATATATTTTGTGTGAGAAGCTATTTGAATAAAGGAATGATTATTCTGATACATTTTAAGTTCTAAAAGTTTATTCAAATAGAGGATAAAGTATTCGAATAAGGATTACTTATTATCAAAGAACGCTATTCGAATACAAGTTGTTTTATTCAAATATAAATCAATGTTTTACAAAGGGAGTCATTCGAATATAGAAACGATTATTTGAATAAAGGACAAGCTATTCGAATACAAAGGAAAGTATATTTGAATATACTTCAACAGAATATGAGTTCTTCTATTCAAATACAACAGAGGTTATTCGAAAAACTGATTTTCCAGAAAACAGAGTATCACCTTGAAACTTTTGAAAATCATTGAACTTTTGTGCGACTTGTTCTTATTGATTCTAATCACTCTAACACTTCATTATATTAGTGATTAAGCATTTTCCAGGTGATCAAATAAGGATTAACACACAAGACGAAGAAAACACTTTTGTGTCAGAAGCTTCCAACGACTAGTTCAACAGTAATATTTTAAGCCTCAATGGGAAGAAGAAAAGCTCAAACGGTCAAATGCTCTTCATCAACTATAAAAGAAGAGTCATTCAAAATGAACGATGATGAGAGTCCATGCCTACAATGTTGATATGCTGTTACTTTGAATCTAACCTGACTGAAGCTTTATAATGATACTCCCATTATATACTTCAGTGTTAATCATTATCTACTTTATATAGAGAGAAGTAATCTCTCATTGTAATCATTCTATATTTGTGAGAGTTACTCAAGATTGGGGAATCTTGAGTAGGAAACAAATTGTATCCTTACAGTGTATAAGGGGGAGTCCTTGTCTCAGTACGAGAATTGTAAGAGCCTCACAAGTGCTTGGATTAAACTTGTGGGATTGTAGTGGTTCTCAAGTACCCTGTTAAACTTGGGGGAGATAATATTGAAATCTCAGGAGGAGCCTAGGAAATGGACGTAGGTCATCGTGAATTAGACTGAACTAGGATAAATCATAGTTTGCATCTTTTCTTCCCTAAACTCTTATATTTCTAGCATATATGATTTCAATAACTGATTATGGTTTTATATTTCATTACTTACATACTTATTGATTTGATAAGATGCGAAAAGAATTTCAAATTTATTAAGTTTTTATAATATACCCAATTCGCCCTCTCCTGGGTGTCAGCCAGTTCTAACATATATGACGTGTGTTATGATTAAAATTAATTTAATGAAGGCTTTGTTATTTGTTGTGAAGAGTAAATCTTGTGATGTGAATTATTAAAATTTGCATATAGCTTGAAATAAGCATTAAGTAGTGATATGAAAATTTAATTATTTATCTAGGGTTTAGATAAAGGTGTTTTAAATTTTCATAATTTATGGATATGTATTTATCTTGGTATATACATGCATGATTACTGTAAATATATATTAAATTTTAATGTGGATGACTTGCATAGTTAAATATATCATATTATGCCCTTGCAATCATGAGAGAATCACATGTGATTTTGGGCATTAAAGATCATAAAAGACAAGTGATGATAAATGAGAAATGTTTGTGAAGATTGGTTTTGTATGTGAATAGTCCTTATGAAACTTGAATTGATCTTAAAGCTCAATCAATGTATGCACAAATTGTCAAGAATTTGTAGCTCTGATAAATGTTGATCCAGTGACATAGCAAATGATGTGTAGAGATTGAGCATATAGATAAACTCTCATGAGGAGAAAGAAAATAGTTAGAGGATGTCGTAAATGATGACATTATATACAAATGGATTCCTGTTGAAGAGAAATACACTGATGGATGTTGAATGAAATTCATTTATAAGAGGAAATTCACTTTTAGTAGTGGTAAAAATAAAATATTATATGCGTAAGAGTTGCTAATTCTAAAAATGGATGGAATGTTAAGAACGTTGAAAATCTCTTAACAAATATTTTGTTATGAAACCGATACTAACTATCGATAATATCTGCTTTCTAGATATGGCAATAACCATTGTAGAAAAAACAATGGTGTAAGTGGAAAATCGTTTGATATATTATATGAATAAGCATGCTTAAGAATTATAGTAGAGTTATCTCAATCGATTGGGTGAGGTCAATAATAGACCTATCAACCGTTAACAAAACCTTGCAGGATGAAATAAATTAGTCGAGGGCAATGGGACTAAAGCCAGCTACTAATTGACAGCGATGACAACCCAACCTTTGTGATTGGTGATCCCATGAAGAAGGTTCAATGGGTAAGAACTAGTCGTTCGTCAGTTCTAACTAGCACAAATATAGTTTACATTCCTTCTTGTGACATTTTGAATGTACTAGATTGCCTTATTGTAGGTTAAGCAAAGCTTTTAATAATTTTATAGTTCAACGAAGCAGTGTGCATAGTGCAGGCACAAACTTAAATGAAATCACCTATATGAATGTGGAGTGTGGCCGCTCTTATGAGATCTTGGCAAAATCACTAGAACATTTATTACGCACCAAGCATGTGCATGGCCGACATAACGCGCAAAACCGTCGTAAACAACGAAAAAGAGAGGAAATAGTCTGACCTGTAATGCCTCTTATATACGCCCAAGAGATGTGAGTTTATAGTCCACATGACTACTGACATCTCTATGTATCATGTGTTATCGGTCTAAGTCTAGTTCATAGTCCAAAAGACCACTAGATATAATAGTTATATCCATGGGTGTAACTCAGCAAATGATGTGTTTTCTTTGACACATGTGGGGAATTGTTGTAAATATTGCATATGGGTGTGTCAAAGGAAGAGTCTCTCCAATTTTATGGAATATATTTAAATGAAGAGATGCGATGTGAGAAGTCATGTTCTTATAAATTAAAGAGATTTGTGTTGGTTCATCATCAATATGGTTCATGGAATTAACAGATAGTTATGACATTTTAATTAAAAAGGTGTAGTATTCAAGAGGCACTATTTTAAGACATTGATTCATTATCTATAAATACCCCAATTGGGACACCATTTGATATAGAGAAATAGAAGCCTCAGTAATCTCTCACTGAGTTATTTTATCTTTCGTCAGTTCTGCAACCCTGTATCCTTACAGGAAATGTTCGTTTAATCTTAAGGAGATGTCGCTTCTTATTTATTGAGAGGGCTATGAAATATCTTTTAAAAATAATATCCTCAAACACGATTTTGAATTAAATATTTTCTTATTTTTTTACACATTCGGACTACAAACATCCATTTCTGTTTAGAATTAGAAACCTCGGAATCTCGGCGTTTCTTTTATTCTTTAGGGCGTATTTGAGTTTCTTATCTGCCTCAAATTTCTGTATTCCCTGTGCCCTCTCAATTTCAGTCTATTCCGGCGGATAAGACAGCATCTTTTTAAAAAGCATCTTTGTTTCCACTTTGAAACCCACTTGTGTCTGAGATTGTGAGGTGCTTAGCGTTGTTCTTGCCCAAATTTCCTGTTTCGATATCCACCTCTCACAGTCACGGGTCGAGAATTCTGTTTGCTAGATTTAAACGGGGTGATTCTCTGGATTTGACAGTGGTTCTCTCGCTAGACTACCTGGAATTAGCTCGAAGTCGCATCCAGTACCTCCTGGAACTGTTTCTTGTTAACTTGTGTTGGTTACTGTTGTGGATGAGCTTGCTCTATGTAGTTGGATTTGGCCTAAAGTTGGGGCATCTTCTCTTGGCGCTGTGTTTGTGGATTATATCAGTCATGTACATGAAGTTCAACAACGGAGGAATTATGGAAACCAAAGTCGGTTTTCTTGGTGGTGGTGGCAAGATGTGGCTCAAGTGGTGGGAGAAGATCTCAGGCAATATTTGTAAAATTCATCAACACTATTACCATCGTATTGGATCCAGGAGAACTCTGTGGAGAAAGCTTTTGCTGACATGGGTACTGGGCTGGACCATGGTATCTTTGTGGGTCTTTTTCTTCATGACCGTTCAAGCCACTGAGAAGAGGAGAGAGACCCTGGCAAGTATGTGTGACGAAAGGGCTAGGATGCTTCAGGATCAGTTTAATGTTAGTATGAACCATATCCAAGCCATGTCAATTCTCATCTCAACCTTCCACCACGCCAAGTCCCCTTCTGCCATCGATCAGGTAACTAGATCTCAATTCACTACCAATGATTTAACAAGGTTAATTGAGCATAGGCTGGGATGAGATCTGGTGTTTTTCTGTCTTTGTGAGGAAATCATTCTAAATTCTAACTTATAAAACCCTCAGAGGACATTTGCTAGGTACGCAGAACGAACTGCTTTTGAGAGGCCCCTTACTAATGGTGTTGCTTATGCTGTGAGGGTGCTTCATTCTGAAAGGGAACAGTTCGAGAAGCAACAAGGCTGGACCATTAAAAGGATGGATACCCTTGAGCAGAACCCCATTCATGAGGATGACTTTGCCCATGAAGCATTGGAGCCTTCCCCAGTTCGAGAAGAATATGCTCCTGTCATTTTTGCACAGGAAACAATTTCCCATGTCATTTCTGTCGATGTGCTGTCTGGAAAGGTGGGTTTCTTTTGCGTCTTCTCTAATAATGTTTCTGAAGCGTTAATTAAGTTTGTGTTTTAACATGTCACTAGTACACTTCAACCATTTTGTGTTCAATTCTCCCTCTCCCAGTTTGTTGGGGCGTGCATTTTTCTTTTTGTATTGCCTATTTCGGTGGGACTATTTTTTTCTGAAAATAATAATATACATGAATAATCTGTTTTTGTGAATTTCAAGTTACTCTTTTGTTCAATTACACCTATGTCAACTACATTTTGAATTATGACTCTTGGTGGCTTGTTCAACAGGAAGATCGTGAAAATGTTCTGCGCGCTAGAGAGTTAGGGAAAGGAGTTTTAACTGCTCCTTTTAGGCTGCTCAAAACAAATCATCTGGGGGTTATCCTCACTTTTGCAGTGTACAACACAGATCTTCCTTCAAATGCAACCCCAAACGAAAGGATTCAAGCAACAAATGGGTGTGTGTAAATTTTAGGACTTGCTGGGATTTGACATTGTTGAATTTTTGAACATTCACATAGCTTATTTCCTGGGAAGTTATAGATCCGAAGTAACTAATCCGCTCTGCTGGGTGACTTATCTCTGCTTTAAGATTCAGGGAAAAAACCAATTCATGCGTGATGTTTAGGTTAGAGAGAGCTTAATGTTTAATCACTGTTTTGCAGGTATTTTGGTGGCGTCTTTGATATCGAGTCATTGGTTGAAAAATTACTTCAACAACTTGCTAGCAAGCAAACTGTGATTCTTAATGTGTATGATACTACTAATCATACCCAACCTATTCCCATGTATGGTTCAAATGTATCAGATGATGGATTCTATCATGTTAACTCCCTGAACTTTGGAGATCCTTTCCGGAAGCATGAGATGCAATGCAGGTAATTGAAATGATGCATAAAGAGTCTGATGTCTCTATACTTCCTTGCTCTCAGGCAGAGTTTTAACATGATGCTGCTTCTTTAAAATAGAAAAGAATATATCCAGTGTGATGAGGTTAGTCCAGATAAGATGATGTCTGATTCTTGAGTCTTGTGAGGTTTTGCCACTAGCACTTCCAAAATGAGTGCCTTTTATTTTATTGTTCCCTTTTTTAGGGGCTTGCTAGTCTCGATGTTTATTTATTTGTTTATTGCAATAATTGAAATGTGGAAATCATCTAAATATATGAACTTTGGATTAAATTCAAGTTTGGTTCTGGCACAGGTTCAAACAGAAACCTCCATTTCCATGGTTGGCAATTGCTACAGCAATTGGCATCCTTGTTATTGCGCTTCTTATAGGGCATATTTTTCATGCTACTGTAAATCGAATTGCTGAAGTGCAGGATGATTACTGTGAGATGATGGAACTTAAAAAACGAGCTGAGGCAGCTGATGTTGCAAAATCCCAGGTATGCGATCTTTCCATTTTCTTTGTAAACAACTCGAGGCTTAATGTTTTTACTATTCAAGTAGGACTAACCAAATATTGATACTGCAGTTTCTGGCCACTGTTTCTCATGAGATCAGAACACCAATGAATGGTGTTCTTGGTAAGTAGCTGAAAACTCTGTTCTAGACTTGTCTTAAATTGCCAAGGTTACACACACAACACTGCACAAATAAAAGCTTCTGCTGTGTACTGGCCTCACTCTAAAATTGAACATTCAGGAATGTTGAATATGCTTATGGACACAGATCTAGATGTAACACAGAAAGAATATCTCAGAACAGCACAGGGTTGTGGAAAAGCTCTAGTGTCTCTTATAAATGAGGTTTTGGACCAGGCAAAGATTGAATCTGGTAAGCTTGAGCTTGAGGCAGTGCTATTTGACATCCGAGCAGTCTTGGACGATGTATTGTCACTATTCTCTGAGAAATCTCAAGAGAAAGGAGTAGAGGTAACTTTTCTTGCTTTATGTGGTCGAACTTTCTTCATGTTGTTAATTATAAAATGTGCATCGTATGATTATAATTGGCTCTTCCTGATTTATTTTTTGGGGGTACAGTTGGCAGTGTATATCTCAGATCAGGTTCCTGAACAGCTAGTGGGTGATCCAGGAAGGTTTCGGCAAATAATTACAAATCTCATCGGCAATTCAATTAAGGTAATTCTGGGCTGTTTCAAAGAAAGCCTGTGGAGAGAAGAAAATATTCATCAGATTTTATCAAACTTTCCATGTTTTATTTTGCAAAAAAATTGCTTCTCTGTTATGATGTCATGTTATTCTGTTACCCTGATTTTACCCTTTTTTGGTTTAAAAAGCGTGTCCTATTGCTCATTTAGAAAAAGTGGGCGAAGCCTAATTTATGTAGAGATCTACCGTAGTCACCTGTATTGTTAGTGTCCTAGTCAGTTAAATGTAATTTTATAAAATATTTTCCATAATGAACTTAGTTTTCCGTTGTTCCAGCCAATTGTAGTTATCAATAGAGCTAAAGTGAGAAGTGTTTTTGATTTGGTAATTCTTTGGCAGTTCACGGACAAAGGGCACATATTTGTCACTGTCCATCTTATTGAGGAAGTTGTCAATTCAATTGAAGTTGCAACATCAAAGAATACCTTGAGTGGCTTTCCTGTTGCTGATAGATGTAAAAGCTGGAAAGGATTCAGTTTTCTCAGTCAAGATGGACCTCTGGGTTCTTTCTCATCTTCCTCCCCTGATCGCATTACTCTTATTGTTTCTGTGGAAGATACTGGCGAAGGAATTCCTGAAGAAGCCCAACCCCGCATCTTCACTCCATTCATGCAGGTTGGTCCATCTGTCTCCAGAAAACATGGGGGAACAGGTATTGGGCTAAGCATTAGCAAGTGCTTGGTTGGCCTCATGCATGGTGAAATTGGATTTGAGAGCACACCGAAGATTGGATCTACTTTCACATTTACAGCTGTCTTTACCAATGAATCCCCTAGTTCAACTGAGGGTAAAACCCAGCAAATTAACAACCAACCTAACCTTGCATCCTCAGAATTTCAGGGCATGACTGCACTTGCTATAGAGCCTAGACTTGTCAGAGCTCAAGTGTTGAGATATCACATTAAACGGCTTGGCATTCATGTTGAAATAGCTTCAGATTTAAATCAAGGTTTGTCGGTCATAAGCAATGGGGATATGGTTATTAATATGATCCTAGTTGAACATGAAGTCTGGGATAGAGATTCTGATGTTTCATCTCAGTTTATCAGTAACATGAGGAAAGTTGATCGGTGGGTTTCTCCAAACCTTTTCGTTCTTGTTAATTCTAGTAGCTCTTCCAGAGCAAGTTCCATAACATTTGGTGTTCATAATCCAACTGTCATTGTAAAACCTCTGAGAGCAAGCATGCTTGCTGCTACAATGCAGCGAGCCATGGGTGTTGGGAACAAGGGGGATCCTCGAAATAGGGAGCTTCCAAGTTTGTCTCTCCGCCACCTTTTGCGTGGGAGGAAAATCCTTATTGTAGATGACAATAGTGTGAACCGAACAGTAGCAGCAGGAGCATTAAAAAAGTATGGAGCTGATGTGGTCTGTGTTAACAGTGGAAAAGATGCCATCTCTATGCTGAAGCCGCCCTATCAATTTGATGCCTGTTTTATGGATATTCAAATGCCAGAAATGGATGGGTATGCAACAACTGAGCTTTTTCTTTGGAATTTAGTTGAAAGTATTGATAATTTTTATCTTTTAATTTATGTTAATTTGGCAATGAATAATAATACAACTGTTAGCTTGTACATTAGTTGCTAATATAGAACCTTGTTTCAACAGGTTGGAAGCTACTAGGAGGATTCGGGACATGGAATACCATGTAAACAAAGAAGTGCCTGTGGAAACCTTGGAGAATACTTCAAACTGGCATATGCCCATTTTGGCTATGACTGCAGATGTGATTCAGGCAACGCATGAGGAATGCCTGAAGTGTGGAATGGATGGATATGTTTCAAAACCATTTGAAGCTGAACAGCTTTATCAGGAAGTTTCACGGCTTTTCCAATCTACTTCATGAGAGAATACAGTTCAGATCTAAATCAGAGGACTCGCAACGGCCACATTGCTGTTTGTTCTTCAGGACACTCACAAGCCTGTAAATAGGTTCAGAAGTTTCCTGACGGTAAGTTCTCTATGAAGTTTAATATTTTGAATATCTTGGATATTTTGGGATAATTTGTATATATTATCTAATCCCGCGGGAAAACCTGTGTTGAAATCAAGTACATTGTATCAATCTATCAGTATATTTATGCTATTCATGTGTAACCTACCGAACTGCGTTCATATACTCTGATTAATATCAATAGTAAGTGGTATGTAAGACGAGGTCTTACATATCTAAAAATTCCAAAATATCTTTTCAGCCATCCTTTCTATTTTTTTATTTTTTTATTGTTATTGTTATTATTATTATTATTGCCATCCATACTTTCTATATTTAGCATAGTACTCAAACTTGGACTGAACTGGTCCAGACAGGCCGGTCTAACCAGGAAACCGGCAAACCTGCTAGTAGATCGGTCTGATTCGGGGATCAACCCGGTTCGGTACATTTTAAAAAGAAAATCGTCCTTTTAATATTGTTTTTAGAATTTTATATTAATAAGTCTAAAATCTTCAATTTCTCACCTGTTTAGTTCCAGTGTAAGTTCCGGTTTGACTCCAATCTTCCTCACTAACCCTTAACCCAGTACCTCAATCAATTTAATGACCGGTTAACAAATTTAATTACCTGCTAAAAAAGGGAAAAGTAGTACCAAGCACGCAACTCGTTGAGTCATTTTTATAACATGTTGAATTATAAAATACGCTTAATGAGTTGTTTCTTTTTCGTAGAGGAATTTGCTAGCATTTTTTTTAGTCCTTGGGACCTCATGTCATTTTCCCAAAAATTTATTGTTTTAAATGCAAATTATCATAATAAGGGAATACAAAAGAAAACTAAAGAAAGGAAGCAAATAGTTCCCCAAGCCACATAAAACTTAATGATAATGTGAAGGGGGAAAACTTAATGACAATGTAATCAATCTATTTTTGAAAATGCCTCTCATTAATTGTTAATTAAATAATTCTTCGGGCAACATAAAATTTAGTGAATGAAATTCCTATTATTCCTTTATTGATTAAATCAAATTAAAATTGGCTTCTCTCTTTTCCTTTTCCCATCTGTTCTCCTTTACGTCCTTCTATAATTATTGGATTAATATCTAATGATATATGTTTAATATTTTATGAAAATAGTATCCGATCCGTTTTCTGTACTTTGAAAACGACACACCAATAACTAAGATTGAAAACTCCATTATAGGGCACCTTTAGAAGAGATGCATGGCCCACAATATAGGGCAACTACAATTTAATTAATGCATTTTTTCTTATTTTGCCTATGTAATTAATACTCACTTTACAACTTTACCGATTAATTATATCCCCTCTCTAAAATAAAAATTCCAAAAAAAATAATGACGCCCCCCCCCCCCCAATGCCTTTTTGAGGTTGAATAAACATCATGAATGAATTTTTTTTATCTACCTTGGAGATTGAAGAAGCATATAGGAGTAGATGTGAGAGAATACAAATTATGAGAGAGAAAAACCATTTTTAAACACATTTATCAATAAGGGTAAAAGTGAAAAAAAAAACTTATATTTTAGGATATATTAAATGACTTAACTGTCATTTCTTATTTCCTGTGAAATAGTTAAGATGTCCTATATTGTGGATCGAATGAAGGATTTCATATTTTTAATTGTAAAAAAATATAATTAATATTTTCTTTTAAAAAAACTGATATTTTCCAGTAAATTTAAATACTTTTTTTTTTAAAAAAAACTGACTCTTTTTCATTAAAAACAAAAAGAGTCAGTTTTTACTTGTTAGCTACCTTTTTAATTAATTGAAAAAATTATAATTAAATACATAAATATTTTTACCCTTTGCTCTAGAGTTACTCTCAAATAATTTTAAGTTATCAATGAACCCGCATCTTACTTTTTCCTATTTTTAATAATGACACTATTAAAGATTCAACATATATTCGTAGCTTTTTGCCTTACTTGACCAATGGATATTAGTTAAAAATTTTGGACCGAGAGAGCCTTCAAATCATCAATATATATTAAAGGGGGAATCACGCATAGATCCCAAGGATCAAAGAAAATAACAGTAAGATCGCTGTGAAAAGAAATAACAACTCGTTAACCATGTTTTACAACATTTTGAGTTGTAAAACACGCTTAACTAGTTGTATTTCTTTTCATAGGGACCTTAGTGTTATTTTCTTTGGTCCTTAGCACCTCACAATCATGAAAAGATGAGAGCATTCAGATGGACGAGTGTTATGAAATCACATCAGTATCACATTAGTATATTAAAGGATGAGAGCATTCAGATGGACGAGTGCTATGGAATCTTATCAGTATATTAAAGGACGAAAATTGTGACTTTGGTTCAGGGTCAGGGCACAACGAAAGTAAGAGTAAAAGGTGTGTTTGGCTTGAGGGGAGGGGAGGGGATGGGGGTAAATTACCTTTTTGAGCGGAAGGAATCCAAAATTTACCCTCTCACCTCCCTTTAATAAGAGGGTAAATTTTGGGTTCCTCCTGCCCCAAAGTTAATTTACCACCCTCCTTTCTCCTCCCCTCTCAAACCAAATACACCCTAAAAGGGGAGAAAAGAGGAATTCGAGGGTGCATCAGGCCAATTGATGTGGGAGAGAAAAGAATACCCAACCGAGGGATCATAAGTTAAATAAAAGTAGATAGGTCAAATCGGATGTGATAATGTTGGGGTAATAGGAGTAAATATATAAAAGAGTTGGGCATCATTAGGTTTCGGGATTCTAAAGCGATAAGGCCAATTAAGTGAGTGACTGCTTTTTCCCTTCCCATGCGTGAATGCGCTCAAACAAAGGAATAGTTGTAGTAGTTTGTAGTAATTAGTGTGTGTCACACCCTTACTTATTTTGACTTGTAGCGAAATATTAATGCGTGGTTCAGTGGGCAACACATGAATAACATAAATATATTGATAATATGTGCATGATTACAGAACTTTCCCTTAAGAGTTTGTACATTATAATTACAATTAAAGTAGCCGCACAAGGCTACTAGGATGTCTAAACATGTCCTAGTGAAATGGAGATATCTTTCCCTCTTCATTTCACCACTGCAATCCTCTCTCGTATAGTTCTCTTCTCTAATCTCTGCGTACCTTCTGTATTCACCTGTCTAAATTGTTGGTAGGGGATGGTGAGATTCGAGAGAATCTCAAAAGTAAATAGTACCAATATGCATGTAGAATAAGTGCTTAATACATGACATGCTTGCATTACATAAACTCAAGCTAACACAATGACATATCTGTGTGTTCAATGTTTAAAACAACATACTTATGGCCACAACATAATTAGAAATAGAGCTTTAATCATTCATATATGTTTCACATGATCAAGGAAAGTAATAACATGCATTAATATACCAACACAAATATGAAATACACGCAGGAGAGAAAAGTTCCCTACCTTAAGCATTTTTCTCCTCGAAACGTATGCCTCAATTTGCGTGCCAAACCCTTGAGCTCTCTACTCGGTCCTAAAATGGTAGAAGTACAATTTAGACATTTCCAAAATGTTCGTAGTGGTTGTATGAGTTTATTATGAAAATTTACTAAAAGGGGCTTGGCCCGGCCTTGCCCTGCCATACTCGATCCGACCGTACTTTTCCTGAAATTTTAACTTGGGCTATTATGACTTATTTTCACCCAATGAATCCATTTCCAGACTTGGAATTATCAAATTCACTATCAAAAGACCAGAATGCCCTTGACAGCCCCTATTTCAGGGTTTCAGGGGCGTTTCCATAATTATGCCTTTCCAGGCTTTTTTGAAAAAGTGATCAACTGTAACCTCATCTAATTTTCCCTCCTGAACTTAATGGAATCATCAAAACATCAAAAATCCAACCCTAACCCCTCCAAACAGTAGTGGTTGAAACCTGAAATTCTTAGAAGAAAATTGGTGTTTTTGAGTTTTAACTCTGTAGACTTGCTCCTTTCTACTCCTAATCATTTTATTAATTATTTAATTACGTTATAACTACCATTTAGGCTCAATTTGGGCAGAATAACATTTAGGACACAACTTTTCCAAATTTACAAACAGAGCAAATCCAGCGGAATTTCATCAATTAAATTACTCACAGCAGCCAGAACAATCAATATTTGAAGTTTAAGAGGTTACCTCTTTTTCCTTCTGGTTTGTCCTCTTGACCAAAATCCCTAGCTCCCAAAACACCAAAATCCTTGCTTCAAATACCTTAAATCACATAGAGAAGAAGCTTAGGAGAAGGTTTACACATGTTAGGAGCTAAATCGTTGGAGGAATCAACTTACGTTGTGAGTAGAATTCTCTCAAGTTTTCTCTCTCTTTTTTCTGCATAAGGCGTCATTTTGGAGGAGCAAGATGATGGGAAAATTTTTTTAGAATATTTCATAATTATCCCATAATTTATTTTCCCATTTTCTGATTTTTTACAAATTCTGGCAGCTTTTCTGCTCAAACTTTGAAAAATTATAACTAAATTTGTAGACATTGTATCAGAGTAATTCAAAAAAGCTATAGAACCCTTATTGAGTATAGTCTCAAGGAAAAATATAGAATTTTGCCAATTGGAAGCACAAAATCCCCAGAATTTAAGTTTTTGAATGTTATTCCAGAAAATCAACAGTTTTTCTCGACTAATTTCAAAAATTCATAACTCTTTGTATATAGCTCTAATTGATTCATATAACCTATCAAATTAAAGATTATGATGTCTACTTTCATTCTGAAAAATTTCATAAATTTTTGTCATCATTTTATCATCCAAAACCATATGATAAACTCACTGTCTCACAGGCGATTTCACTAACAACATAATCACGTCCCCAAAATTCACCTTTCCATTCTATTAAATACCTCAAATACTTATAAGGTATATTGAGGAATAAAATTTGTGGTGTTATAGTGTGTGTCAGAAGGTACATAGGGCTGGGATGTGATAACTCATTGAGATTTGAAAACTCCAAGTCCGGGCATTGAAGTGGAACAGCAAAAAAAATTTCAAGTTGTACAAATATATTGCCAATTTTAATCGAAAATCACTCATAATTTCTCCCCCCCTCTCACACATCTCTGCCTCATGGCTCACTGTTTTTATCACTCTCCTTCCTGCTTTAATCTTCCCTACTTTTTCATTAGTCATCACCGTCCAGTTTTTTCTCCTCATCCTCCCTTCCACAACTTTGTTTTAATAATATTGGGGTTGAAGAATTTTAAACCCCTACCAGATGTGGCTTTTTACAGGAAAATAATGAGTTGAATCCTCCCAAAATCAAATCCTTTAAATTTGAAAAAGCCATATTTGAAGTGAACAAATATGGAGAAAATAGTGATTTTAGATTCTTTGCTTTTACTATGCACACTGCAAAGCATGCGTGTATTTTATTTTCTAATTATTTACACAAAAAATTTCAAAAAATTATCACGGCTTCCCAACAATATTAAAATATGAGTTTTGAATTTTTGATATATCAAAAAGAAACATGATATACCAAAAAACTTTACCTTATAAAACCAAACAGAGAGACTATTATAGTACCATCCAAGAGCCTAAAATATTTTTTCAACGCCACTCAACATCCTAAAATGATTTTTGGACCATTTAGCACCTTAATATATTTTTTCAATACAACCCAATATTTAACTCCTAGCACACAAAAGAATATTTAGGACACTAGATGTATTTAAGAAAATATTTAAACATGTTTAATGAACTACAAAATACTTTTAGATATTAAATACATTGAGGGGAAACATGCTTCAAAGTATTAAATGAGCTTAACCCTTTCTTTTTTCATTTATAAAATTTTATTTACAAGCCACACATGATCATGTCGGCAAAGTGATTTGGCTTCTCCGGTGCCATTCCTCTCCTCTACCCTCTTTTTGTGCTTTAGATTTAATTCTAGTATTTAATAAAAAGAATCATATTCATATCAAGTTTTTCATAACTATTATGTCAAGTTTTATATTCATATAGGCACTAGTGGAAAAAAGACCTTTTAGACCGGTTAAAAAAGACGTTTTAGACCAATTGTGAATTAGATCTTGTTAGAGCCAGTCTAAAAAGTTTGTTCCTTTTTAGATCGGTTGTTAGAATAAGTCTAAAAAATACTTTTAGACCTGTTGTGCCCTAAAAAGAATGATTTTTAAGACCGGTTGTGACCACTTAAAAGTAATATATAAACCCACTAAAAAGAAATATAACAGTCACCTGCTATATATATATATATAAACTTGACTCGAATATTTTCTTTATAAGAAAATGTCTTTGTAATTTTACTTAAAATTGCATAAATAATTTCTTCAAACTACTAAAATTTGATTTGAATAAGGGCTATTATTATTATTATTATTATTATATAAATAAACTCATAATCTCCCGGAACATCTTTTATATCACGAGGGTATAACCTATAAGATGCAAACTTCAAATCGGACCATTGATGCTTGAATAGCCTGGGTTCAAACACACGAGCAAGTCTCACTTGCTTTTAGCATAACGGGGTTTAGGCTAATAAAACAGGATAATTAAAAACAATTTGTAAGTTATTAGTTAAAAGACAAATTTAAGTAAAATTAGAAAAATAGGAGTAAATTAGAAAAATATTAACAACTAAAAAATTATATCTTATAATTAGTACAAGCTGTGCAGCTTCTCTTATTTTTGCTGTTCATATGAACAGTACTGGCTCTATAAACGGTGCTGCTTGTCCACATGGCCCCATGCTTACTCTTTTTTTGTAAGATGATTTCAAATTTTAAAATTCCCATCCATTTGAAATTCATATTCCCTCTCGTTTCTTTTCATCTCAATAATATCTAATAGGACTTTTCCTTCTTTATTTATTACTAGGAGAGAGGAGTTCCTTTTATATACTAGGAGAGAGGAGGAAAGAAATAAGAGACACAAATTTCCTTGAGAATGCTCTTGCAAAATGAATGGGACACGAAACGGGGAAAGGACAAGTTTTCACTAAAAAGGTGGAACCACACTATATGATGATGTACCCCGATCCTATTTATAAATCCTTTTTAACTAAATTTCACATACCGAGAAAATATAGCTAACTCAATAATTATAGAGTAAATTTCCAACTTTTCTCTCATTTATGAATGGATATTTTTTCTTAATTATTTTCCCTCTCTCAATCTTCAATAGGGCAAAATTATCATAATCTCATTTACTACCTTAAAATTGGACTTATAAATAAGACCAAATTTTTTTAATAAAAAGTATTTATAAATAGGATTTATAAATAGGGAATATAAAGGGCTGGGTGGCTTACAACTTTGAAAGAAGGGTTTGACTAATGAAGGCCTTCTCTTTTGTAATGCCCATGTGCTATCGTAGTGGGTTCAATTATTGTTGTCCTCTTCCGCCACTGCTCTGGATAACGTGTCTTAACCACATTTTACCGACAAGATAGGGGTGGGGGGCCTTGTACCAAAGGATGAGAAAGCAAAAGAAAAAAAAATTAAAGAAAGCACTCTCAAGTTAAGAGGCCATCTGTATTACTCCCAAATAGTCTGTACATCTGATGTGAGGGAGATCAGTTGAGCAAAGAGAGAAGGATAGAGGAGAGAGATTAAGGTTTTAAAGAGAAAAGAGGGAGAGTAAAAATTGAGGTACTAAGGTATTTAGAAACTGGTATTTTATTTTTTAATAAAATATTATATATTATATTATTTAAAATTTTAAATCTGAAGTCCAATCCGAGTCTGAAGGAAAAACACAGCAAATTGAAAATTTTCCTGACATATTAGCTAGTGTCTTGCATGTTGCTCTCACTTTTCACTGCCATCCTCCTTCTTCTTTTACGTAAATTGCATTTAAGAATCCAAATCTACCATCAAGCTCGTCTGTCTTTTATTTATCTTTCCTTTTTCCTATTAAACAATACATTTTGAGCAGGATGATGATTCAACATTTGCTGATTTTATTGAATTTTTTTTCCGTATTTGACGATGTTTAGTAACTCAATGTAAACTTCATAAAAACTTATGTTACATATGATAAACTATAACTAATTTCAATTTTTTATGTTCAAATATTATAAATTAAATTGTTTCTTTTTCTAGATTTTATAATTTAGTTATATATTTTTAATAACTATTTTTTGATGAAGCATTGCCCAGAGGTCCATGATTCTTGTCCAACTTTGTCCACCATTGCCCGTACTTGCCACGCCCTCATCCAACAATAGAGAAGCAGTTTTTTGCAAAATAAAATATGATCTGATGAACATTTTCTTCTCTCCACATGCTTTCTTTTGAAACAGCCCATAATTACCTTAATTGAATTGCCCATGAGATTTGTAATTATTTGCCGAAACCTTCCTGGATCACCCACTTGATGTTCAGGAACCTTATCTGAGATATACATTGCCAACTGTACCCCCAAAAAATAAACCAGGAAGAGCCAATTATAATTATACGGTGCACATTTTATAATTTACAACATGAAGAAAGTTCAACCACATAAATCAAGAAAAGTTACCTTTACTCCTTTCTCTTGAGATTTCTCAGAGAATAGTGACAACACATCATACAAAACTGCTTGGATGTCAAATAGCACTGCCTCAAGCTCAAACTTACCCAGATTCAATCTTTGTCTGGTCCAAAACCTCATTTATAGACACTAGAGCTTTTCCACTACCCTGTGTTGTTCTGACATATTTTTTGTGTTACATCTAGATCTATGTCCATAAGCATATGCAACATTCTTGAATGTTCAATTTTAGAGTGAGGCCAGTACTTAAGAGCAGAAGCTTTCATTTGTGCAATGTTATGTGTGTGTGTGTAACCTTGACAATTTAAGACAAGTCTAAAACAAAGTTTTCAGCTACTTACCAAGACCACCATCCATTGATCCAAAGGATTCTATGAACAACACTAATTATCAGGTTGACCACCGAAGGCAGCTCCAACTTGGTAACTGTCAATGAATGGTTGCCAGTGCTTTGGCGATGATTACACTTTTTTTTTTGACAAAAAAAGCAATGGCATTATTGCCATTATGCGCATAAAGCTTATTTTTATTTTAGTCTATAGGCTATAATGAAGTTTCATATTATTTTTAAGATTGATTAAAATGAAATTAGTTCCTCCCCTTGGGTTAAGTGAAATTCTCCCTTTGAATCCCATATATATTTATCAAAAAAAAAAAAAAGACAAAAGAGGGTAATTGCAAGGAAGAGAAGGACATGGATTTTTTTTTTGAATGGAAACTGGAATTCATTAAGTTACAAATAAGAACTTAATACAATCAAGGGGAAACCCCAAATCAGTCATCAATGACCACCTCCTCTAAGGAATGTGGTGGTTGATCAAAGAAGACAAAAACACCCGCAATAGAATGCCCTAACCTGGTAAGATGATCAGCATCTCTATTCTGTTCTCTAGGAATATAATTTAACAAAACATGCCAATTCGTAGATAACCATAATCTAGCTTCTACAATAACAACACTGAAAGGGTGATATTGCTTTCCACCTCTCATTAACAAATTGATTGCCTCAATGCAATCAGTGTGAATCAGAATGTTTCTGTAGCCTCTGCTCCAACAAATCTGAAGTCCTTGGATAATTGCTAATATCTCAGTAATTGCAGGAGGAACTGTCAACAGCTTACAGGTGAAACCCCCAAGCCAAGCTCCATCCGTATCACGTAGAACTCCCCCACAGCTGCATTGACCTGAGTCCATAGCCGAACCATCTACCTCCAAGTGAACAAATCCTGCTTGCCCGTCCCTCACACTCTGATCTGCAGAAGACTGATGAGAGTAAAACTGGCAATGGGCGAGCAGATCTTGATCCCAGCTAGTGCAAAAGAAGCTGGCCTGGCCATCATGAGCATAAGACTCCAGCTCGTCACCAAAGACTTTCCTGCATCTGGTTGCCCATATATCCCAATAGACAAAACCAAACAAGGAAGCCCGTTGGACTTTTCTCGTGAAGTCTCTTCCAAATCCATGTTTAAGATTCCAATTTATCCACTCTCTCCCTTGTAATGATGTGAATTTATCCCACAAGGTCGGGTGGATTAAAGCAATCCATCGCTCCCGAGCGTTCACACAATCTGTAAGCATGTGCATCATGTCCTCCTCTTGGTTACAGCCGAAAGAACAACTTGCTGAATCCAGGAGGCCTCTCTGGGATCTCAATTTCGTCGTATGAAGACAATTATGAAAGGCTAACCATATAAAAGATTTTATCTTCTCTGTGCCAAGTGCTATGTGCTAAGTGCAAGTGCTAGTGCGCACGTGTGGTTAAGAGAGGAATGAGCGTGAGGGAGGCTCACCCCTATAGTGCAATCTGAGATATTTCAAGAGTTCCACCAACTAGGGTTTTTTTTCGTGAAACGACGCCATGCACGAAACTTACCCGCACTTTCTACGACCTTGCCCAAGGGTCCACGATCCTTGTCCAACATTTGCCTACCTTTGCCGCACTTGCCACGACCTTGCCCAAGGGTCTACGTACATCCTCTTAGCACCTTGATCCTTCCACACACACATGAGCAATGTGCCAACATGCCAAGTGCTAAGTGCTAAGTGCTAAGTGCAAGTGCAAGTGCTAGTGTGCGTGCACGCAAGCGCGCGTGCACGTAAGCGCGCGTGGTAAAAATGGAATGCGCGTGAGGGGGGCTCACACCCTATAGAGCAATCGGGGATATTTCAAGAGTTCCACCAACAGGGGTCATTTTTTGCTTAATGACGCCATGCACGGAACTTGCCCGCACTTGCCATGACCTTGCCCAAGGGTCCATGATCCTTGTCCAACACATTTACCTACCTTTGCCCGCACTTGCCACAACCTTGCCTAATGGTCCAAGCGCATCCACTAAAGGCCTTTATCCTTGCACATGCGCTTGCACAACATGCCAATGTGCCAAGTACTAGTGCACGTGTGTGCGCGCGGGGTAAAGAAAGGAATGCGCGTGTTGGGGGGCTCACCCCCTATAGAGCAATCCAGGATATTTCAAGAGTTCTACCAATGGGGGTCTTTTTTTCATGAAACGACGCCATGCATGGAACTTGCACGCACTTCCCACAACCTTGCCCAAGGGTCCATGATCCTTGTCCAAAATTTGCCCACCTTTACATGCACTTTCCAGGATCTTACCCAAGGGTCCACTCGCATTCGCTAAAGGAATGCTCACCAGGAGAGCGCAGGTGCTAAGGTACACCATGAAGGCACATGCTGCCAGCCACAATCGTAGTGAATATGTGTCCGTGAGCATGTCCATAGCCCGAGCTTGGGGCCCTGCCACAATCCATATCAGTTTACTCCCCGAGTCAATCGGCGGACCGGCTCACACCGTTCGACATCTAACCGGGGCGCATCGCCAGCCCCCTTTCCAGGACCAGTTCTAGCACATCCAGGACTGGTCCTGGCTGGTTCAGGACTTACTCAGGACTTGCTCGGGCAAGGTTTTATGTCGTGCAAAAACTTCACCCCAGTACCAAAATGAAATCTACTCGTTAGATGTTCAATTGTTTTAGTGCATCCCCCCTTTCTTAGCCTAAAGAAACTTTCTAGGGGGTACGGGCAAGGATTTGCAACTGTCATATTTTTAGTGGCATGGCTTGGCAACCTTGTTAGGGGTCCGGGCAAGTTTTGGCAACCTTGGGCAAGGTGGTGGCAAGGTTTGCTAGCCTTGGAAAGAGTCCAGGCATGGCTTTTTATACTCGGAGGGGCTCCGAGAAATTCTTGGAACATCCAGGACCAGTTTTGGCACATCCAGTACTAGTCCTAGTAGGTTCAGGACTTACTCAGAACTTGCCTGGGCAAGGTTCTATGCAGTGCAAAAACTTTACCCCTGTACCAAAATGAAATATACTAGTTACATTTTTTATTTTTTTTGTTGTATCCCTGTTTTCTAAGCCCAATGCAACTTTTGAGGGGGTCCAGGCAAGGATTTATAGCTGTTGGATTTTTGGAGGCATGGGTTGGCAAACTTGTTTTAGGTCCGAGAAAGTGTTGGCAGTCTTGGGCAAGGTGGTGGCAAGGTTTGGCAGTCTTAGAAAGGGTCCGGGCAAAGTTTGGCACACTAGGGCAGGCTCCAGGCAAGTCCTGGTATGTCCAGGACCGGTTCTAGCACGTCTAGGACTGGTCCAGGCAGGTTCAAGACTTACTCAGGACTTGCCCGGGCAAGGTTCAGCAAAGTGCAAAAATTTCTCCACCATACCAAAATGAAATCTACTCGTTACGTTTTTTTAGCGTCCCCTCTTTCTAAGCCCAATGCAACTTTCTAGGGGGGTCGGGCAAGGATTTACAACAGTCAGATTTTTGGTGACATTGGTTGGAAACCTTGTTTAGGGTCAGGGCAAGTGTTGGCAACCTTGGTCAAGGTTGTGGCAAGGTTTGGCAGACTTAGAAACAGGTTTGGTAAGGTTTGACACACTTGGGAAGGTTTCGGGCAAATCCTAGCACGTCCAGGATAGGTTCTGGCATGACCAGGACTGGACCTGGCAGCTTGAAGACTTACACAGGACTTGCTCGGGTAAGGTTCTCCGCAGTGCAAAAACTTCACCCCAGCGCCAAAATGAAATCTACTCGTTACATTTTCAATTTTTTGGTGAATCCCACATTTCTAAGCACAATGCAACTCTCTAGGGTGTCCTAGCAACCTTGTTCGGGGTCCAAGCAAGTGTTGGAAGCCTTGGCCAAGGTGGTGGCAAGGTTTGGCAGCCTTCTTAAGGGTCTGAGTAAGGTTTGGGAAACTTTAGCAGTCTCTGGGGGTCCGGGCAAGTCTTGGCACGTCCAGGACTGGTTCTGGCACGACTAGGACTAGTCCTGGCTGGTTGAGGACTTACTCAGGACTTGCCCGGGCAAGGTTTTGCGCAGTGCAAAAACTTCACCCCCGTACCAAAATGAAATCTACTCGTTATATTTTTTATTTTTTTGTTGCATCCCGCCTTTCTAGGCCCAATGCAACTTTCGAGGGGGTACGGGCATGGATTTGAAACAGTCGGGTTTTTGGTGGCATGGGTTGGCAACCTTGTTCGGGGTCCGGGCAAGTCTTGGCAGCCTTGGGCAAGGTGGTAGCAAGGTTTGGCAGCCTTGGAAAGGGTCCGGGCAAGGTTTGGCACACTTGGGCAGGGTCCGGGCAAGTCCTGGCACGTCCAGGACCAGTGCTGGCTTGTCCAGGACTGGTCCTGGCTCGTTTTAGGACTTACTCAGGACTTGCTTGGGCAAGGTTCTGCGCAGTGCAAAAACTTCACCCCCGTACCAAAATGAAATCTACTCGTTAAATTTTTTATTTTTTTGTTGCATCCCCCCTTTCTAAGCCCAATGCAACTTTCTAGGGGGTCCGGGCTTGGATTTGCAACAGTCGGATTTTTGGTGGCATGGGTTGGCAACCTTGTTCGGGGTTCGGGCAAGTCTTGGAAGCCTTGGGCAAGGTGGTGACAAGGTTTGTGAGCATTGGAAAGGTCCGGGCAAGGTTTGGCACACCTGGGCAGGGTCCGGTCAAGTCCTGGGACGTCCAAGACTGGTCCTGGCTGATTCAGGACTTACACAGGACTTGCCCAGGCAAGGTTCTGCGCAGTGCAAAAACTTCACCCCCGTACTAAAATGAAATCTACTCGTTACATTTTTGATTTTTTTGTTTCATCCCCCCTTTCAAGGCCCAATGCAACTTTCTAGGGGGTCCGGGCATGGATTTGCAACAGTCAGATTTTTGGTGGCATGGGTTGGTAACCTTGTTCGGGGTCCGGGCAAGTCTTGGCAGCCTTGGGCTAGGTGGTGGCAAGGTTTGGCAGCCTTCGAAATGGTCCGGGCAAGGTTTGGCACAACTGGGCAGGGTCCGGGCAAGTCCTGGCACGTCCAGGACTGGTGCTGGCACGTCCAGGACTGGTCCCTGCTGGTTCAGGACTTACTCAGGACTTGCCCGAGCAAGGTTCTACGCAGTGCAAAAACTTCACCCCCGTACTAAAATGAAATCTACTTGTTACATTTTCGATTTTTTTTTTGCATCCCCCTTTCTAGGCCCAATGCAACTTTCTAGGGGGTCCGGGCATGGATTTGCAACAGTCAGATTTTTGGTGGCATGGGTTGGCAACCTTGTTCGGGGTCCGGGCAAGTCTTGGCAGCCTTGGGCAAGGTGGTGGCAAGGTTTGGCAGCCTTGGAAAGGGTCCGGGCAAGGTTTGGCACACTTGGGCAGGGTCTGGGCAAGTCCTGGGAGGTCCAGGACCGGTTCTGGCACGTCCAGGACTAGTCCTGGCTGCATCAGGACTTACTCAGGACTTGCCTGGGCAAGGTTCTGCGCAGTGCAAAAACTTCACCCCGGTACCAAAATGAAATCTACTCGTTACATTTTTTATTTTTTTGTTGCATCCCCCCTTTCTAGGCCCCATGCAACTTTCTAGGGGGTTCGGGCATGGATTTGCAACAGGTGGAATTTTGGTGGCATGGGTTGGCAACCTTGTTCGGGGTCCGGGTAAGTCTTGGCAGCCTTGGGCAAGGTGGTGGCAAGGTTTGGTAGCCTTCGAAATGGTCCGGGCAAGGTTTGGCACAGCTAGGCAGGGTCCGGGCAAGTTCTGGCATGTCCAGGACTGGTCCTGGCTGGTTCAGGACTTACTCAAGACTTGCCCGGGCAAGGTTCTGCGCAGTGCAAAAACTTCACCCCCGTACCAAAATGAAATCTACTAGTTACATTTTTGATTTTTGGTTGCATCCCCCCTTTCAAGGCGCAATGCAACTTTCTAGGGGGTCCGGGCATAGATTTGCAACAGTCGGATTTTTGGTGGCATGGGTTGGCAGCCTTGGGCTAGGTGGTGGCAAGGTTTGGCAGCCTTAGGACTGGTTCTGGCACGTCCTGGACTGGTCCCTGCTGGTTCAGGACTTACTCAGGACTTGCCCGGGCAATGTTCTACGCAGTGCAAAAACTTCACCCCCGTACCAAAATGAAATCTACTTGTTACATTTTTTATTTTTTTTGCATCCCCCCTTTCTAGGCCCAATGCAACTTTCTAGGGGGTCCGGGCATGGATTTGCAAGAGTCGGATTTTTGGTGGCATGGGATGGCAACCTTGTTCGGGGTCCGGGCATGTCTTGGCAGCCTTGGGCAAGGTGGTGGCAATGTTTGGCAGCCTTGGAAAGGGTCCGGGCAAGGTTTGGCACACTTGGGCAGGGTCTGGGCAAGTCCTGGGAGGTCCAGGACCGGTTCTGGCACGTCCAGGACTGGTCCTGGCTGCATCAGGACTTACTCAGGACTTGCCTGGGCAAGGTTCTGCGCAGTGCAAAAACTTCACCCCGGTACCAAAATGAAATCTGCTCGTTACATTTTTGATTTTTTTGTTGCATCCCCCCTTTCTAGGCCCCATGCAACTTTCTAGGGGGTCCGGGCATGGATTTGCAACAGTCGGATTTTTGGTGGCATGGGTTGGCAACCTTATTCGAGGTCCGGGCAAGTGTTGGCAGCCTTGGGCAAAGTGGTGGCAAGGTTTGGCAGCCTTGGAAAGGGTCCAGGCAAGGTTTGGCACACTTGGGCATGGTCCGGGCAAGTCCTGGCACGTCCAGGACGAGTGCTGGCATGTCCAGGACTGGTCCTGGCTGCTTCAGGACTAACTCAGGACTTGCTCGAGCAAGGTTCTGCGCAGTGCAAAAATTTCACCCCTGTACCAAAATTAAATCTACTCTTTACATTTGAGATTTTATTTGTGCAGTCACTCATACTCATCCCCCTACATTTGGGGGTGCCCGGCCTCCAAAGCCGCCGTCCGTGGTGGCAGTTTGAGGCCGCCCAAGTTTGAACACTAAACAATTCGTGAAATATTCTACGGGTGTCAAACAATTTTGAAACATGGGGGTTGATCTTCTGTCATGGTTCCTAGGATTGCTGCAAAAAATCGTGGAAAAATTCGATCTCTAGGTCCCTCAAAAAAAAGTTGTCGTTTGAGAAAAAAGTATGTCTCTTCGTGCCACAATGGAAAAGGCTCAAATTGCATATATAGGGGGCACCCCCACCCCCTCCCCATGGCAGCCAGGCGCACACACAGGAGAGGTATGGATTGCCCCTTGGTGCAGAACAAGTGTGTGAGCCATGGGGTCGAGTTCCTTGGTCACTTCGTACGGCGGCGCCAGCCGTAGCGGCCGGCGGCGGTGGCAGGCCGTAGTGGGTCGGCCTCCGGCGACTTTTCCGGCGGACCAAAAAATGTGTTGGATTTCATATGGGATGGATGGTGGCACGTACTTGGGGGTTCTTTGCTCTCCCTTGAGCGAGATACTCATCAAACCCGCATCCGTTGATGGAACATGATTCCTAGGCTAGGGCGCTGTGGGGCTCTCGCTCTTGTGAGGACATTGTAACCCCCTTCATGTGGGATGGATGGTGGCACGTACTTGGGGGTTCTTCGCCCTCCCGTGAGCGAGATACTCATCAAACCCGCATCCGTTGATGGAACATGATTCCTAGGCTAGGGCGTGGTGGGGCTCTCGCTCTTCTGAGGACATTGTAACCCCCTTCATGTGTGATGGATGGTGGCACGTACTTGGGGGTTCTTCGCCCTCCTGTGAGCGAGATACTCATCAAACCCGCATCCATTGATGGAATATGATTCCTAGGCTAGGGCGCGGTGGGGCTCTCGCTCTTGTGAGGACAATATAACCCCCTTCATATAGGATGGATGGTGGCATGTACTTGGGGGTTTTTCGCCCTCCCGTGAGCGAGATACTTATCAAACCCGCATCCGTTGATGGAACATGATTCCTAGGCTAGGGCGCGGTGGGGCTCTCGCTCTTGTGAGGACAATGTAACCCCCTTCAAATAGGATGGATGGTGGCACGTACTTGGGGGTTCTTCACCCTCCCGCGAGCGAGATACTGATCAAACCCGCATCCGTTAAGGGGACTTGTGCTACCTACCCGCGATTGGATGGAAACCACATGATTCCTAGGCTAGGGCGCGGTGGGGCTCTCGCTCTTGTGAGGACAAGGTAACCCACTTTGTTGTTGCTTCATAGGACTCTCGTGAGTGGGATTCCTCCTCACAATCTCGCGGAACGGCATCCGTTCTCGGGCTCTTGCCCCCCAGCTGCTTAGTAAGCTTGGGCGTGGTTGGATTCTTGCAATCAGACTTACCACGCGACACGCCTTGTACTCGCCCCCATCTTTCTCATTTCGGTGGATCGTATGGTTTGTGGGATTTGTGCTTGCCCCCATCCTTCTCATATCGGTGGATCGTATGGTGTGTGGGATTTGTCCTCGCCCCCATCCTTCTCATTTCAGTGGATCGTATGGTTTGTGGGATTTGTGCTTGCCCCCATCCTTCTCATATCAGTGGATCGTATGGTGTGTGGGATTTCAATGTGATTGATGGTGGTGCATGCCTAGGGGTTCTTGGACCTCCCTTGAGCGAGATACTCATCAAACCCGCATCCGTTAAGGGGACTTGCGCTACCTACCCTCAATTGGATAGAAACTGCATGATTCCTAGGCTAGGGCGCGGTGGGGCTCTCTCTCTTGTGAGGCACTTGTAACCCCTTTGTTGGGATATGGTTGGCGCTCGGCCCCATCTTCTCACTTGAATTCGTACACACGGCTTTCTCATGCGTCAGATTCCCCTTGGGCTCGGGCGGTCAAGCACACCAATTCATAACGGGATTTGTGCCTTCGGATGTAGCCTTCGGATGCTTGGCCATACGCTTGAATGTGAGGGGAATGCTGCGCATGAGGCGGCGTGGGAATATTGTGGGTTTGGTAAGAAGTCGCGGTGCTGGGCCGGAAAGGATTCTCGAAAGTGTTGGTGGAGGATTTGATGGCAGTCCTCCTGATGGGTCCCTTTTTCCCGAGGTGTTGATGGAGGATTTGATGGTGGTCCTCCCGATCGGTCTCTTTTTCCCGACGGTGTTGATGGAGGATTTGATGGTGGTCCTCCCGATCAGTCCCTTTTTTCCCGACGGTATTGATGGAGGATCTGATAGTTCTCCTCCCGATCCGTCCCTTTTGTTTCACGCCCAGTGGGCGTGTGAGTGGTGTTTGGATTGTCTCTGCCGGCTGGTTCCATGCTTGTCCACCGAACGGTCGGAAGGCAATCCGCGTCGGTTGCTGTGAGGTGGGATGGTGCCTTTGAGGCTGGTTCTTGTGCTGCCTACCCCTCTCAAAGGGAACAAGGCCACTTGTAGTTAGCCTCCATCCGGTGCCTTCCAATGGG
>OY979713.1:627500-662500 GCA_963855925.1 Inga laurina | reverse complement strand
ATTTGAAAGAAATCAAGTTTGGGATTTGGTACCCCGACCCAAGGATCATTCGATCATTGGTACTAAATAGGTATTCAAGAACAAACTCAATGAATCCACAATTATTGTCAGAAACAAGGCAAGGTTGGTGGTCAAAAGCTATAATCAGGAAGAAGGGATTGATTATGAGGAAACGTATGCTCCAGTGGCTAGATTGGAAGCTATACGCGTACTCTTAGCCTTTGCATGCATCAAAGGATTCAAACTCTATCAAATGGATGTAAAGAGTGCATTTCTAAATGGTTACATCATGGAAGAAGTATATGTAGAACAACCTCCAGATTTTGAGGATGTTACCAAACCTGACATGTTTTCAAACTCAAAAAGGCTTTATATGGTTTAAAACAAGCTCCTAGAGCATGATATGAAAGGCTCAGTAAATTTCTCATTGATCAAGGTTTTGTACTAGAAAAAGTTGATACAACACTCTTTATAAAACAAAAACACGATTATATTTTAATTGTTCAAATATATGTTGATGACATTGTTTTCGGTACTACTAATGAATATCTGTGTAAGGAATTTTCTGAGATAATGCAGGGAGAGTTTGAGATGTCAATGATGGGAGAATTGAATTTCTTTCTTGGTTTGCAAATTAAACAAATTAAGAATGGAATCTTCATCTCTCAAACAAAATATTTGAAAGAGCTATTAAAGAAGTATGGAATGGATGAAGCAAATGGAACAGACTCACCTATGAGCTCAACTACGTTGCTTGATGCTGATGTCAAAGGGAAAGACTACAACATCACAAAATATAGAGGAATGATTAGATCATTACTGTATCTCACGGCAAGCAAACCAGACATTCAATTTAGTGTTGGCATATGTGCAAGATATCAATCAGCACCAAAGGAATCTCACGCCGAAACTGTCAAACGAATCTTTAGATATCTTGCTGACACACCCAAATTGGGTCTGTGGTATCCCAAAGGAAGAAGTGAATATCTAGTTGCATATTCAGATTCTGATCATGGAGGATACAAAACAGACAGAAAGAGTACCAGCGGACAAGGACAATATCTTGGAGGATCTCTTGTATCATGGTTTAGCAAGAAACAAAATACTGTGTCTCTTTAGTCAACGGAAGCCGAATATGTTGCAGTCTCAAGTTGTTGTGCACAAGTGATATGGTTAAAACAACAACTACAAGATGTTGGCATTTATCTCAAAGAAATACCAATCTATTATGACAATACTAGTACGATAAGCTTGGCCAAGAATCCAGTTCAACATTCTAGAACCAAACATATTGATGTCAGACATCACTTCATCAGAGATCATGTCCAAAAGAAAGATGTAAAAGTGATATTCATTCCTACTCATCTTCAATTAGTTGATATCTTCACAAAACCCCTTGCAAAAGATCAATTTCTATACATTAGAAGAGAATTGGGAATGGTAAATCCCAATGAGTTATAAGTTATTTCAGTTTCTCATAATATTAGATGAAGTCATTTGATAATGTTTTGATGATTACTAACTTAAGCATCGGAGTATATAGAAACTTGTTTTGCAAGAAGATTGAAACTCTGTTTTGAGAAACAAAAACAGAGGTGATCAGAGGACACCTTTACTGGAGTACCAACTTGAAGTAATGAATGACAGTGAAGCATTACTCGAGGAACAACTTGAAGTAAAGAAGAACTTTACTTGAGTAACTACTTGAGTAATGGTCCTCCAAAACTGGAAGTAATGGATCAAGTTACCTGGAATTTGAATCAAACGGTTCAGTTACAAAGAAATGAATAGTCAAAAGTTGAAAAGATAGGTTACCCGAGGTGAGCCTCGAGTAAACTTGAAGCTTACTCGAGTAAGGACTCGAGTAACTGCAAGTCCAGATCACCAAGTTGATGAAAAACAACTCAAATCTGCTCCAAATTGGTTATAAATGATCGAGGGAACATACATGGATAATTACAATATTATTCATGCCAGGTACGCAATTTAAATGAATTATTTTAGAGTTTTTCTGTATGATCACTCGAGTAAGGACTCGAGTAACCATGAAGTTTACTCAGGTAAGGCCTCGAGTAACGTCAGGTGTTAGGTCTTTATCTGTCGTAAACTCGGTCATTTCCACAAAATCTCCTTGAGTAAATCACTCTGTCCTCTTACAAAAATTTTTCACAATCACTTTCTAACTTTATTTCCATCAAAACCCAACGAATTTCAACCCCAGAAACCTCCTATTCTGCTCAGATTCAGTCTGCCCTAAACTCACAACTGTGACTCTGTTTTTCTGAGTTTTTTCAAAACCTTTATTAATTCAAAATGGTTAGAACCAAAAACCTCACTCCCACAGATTCCTCTGAATCCCAACGACTCTCTGACCCTCTTTCTTCTCCTCCCACAAAGAGAAGGAAACTTACCCCTAGATCAAAAGCCAAAATCCAACCTCAACCTCAACCGAAACCAAAAGGGGTTGTGATCAAAGAGCCTATAGTTACAAGGGCTCAATCCAAAAAGAGCACCTCTACTGAGAGAGGCAAAGGTGCAAAGTCTCCCTCTCCTCCACCCTCTGATTCCTCAACTCCCTCCTTCACACCAAAGTCTTCTAAAAAGCCTAAATATGACAAGAATGTGGCTAAGGCAATGTCTAGCATTCTAGATCAAATGGAGAAGGGGTAGTCTTCAAAGAAATCTAAACTGCCAGAAGAGGAGATCACCAAACCTCTGAAGGGGTTCAATGTCAACAAACTGGAGGAGTCCCCAAAGTATCTTACTCAGTTCTCCAGGAGAAAAGTATGCAAGACACACTATGTGGACTTCAAGTTACTTCAGGAGGTATTGAAGCATGATCTTAGTTCATATTTAGAACCTTTTATGCCTTAGCTTTCCATTAGACTTCCTTTTTGCACAAAAGTGGTCACATATTTTTACTGCAACCTTGAGATCTTAGATGAACCAAATAGGAACTCAGCTGAGGAAGAGATGACCACCATTGTGAGAGGCCAAAACATTCTCATTTCACCCTCTAGGATAAACTTGTGGTTAGGGATAGAGAACCCCCCAGATGACATTTACTCCCAACTAGACTCAAACCAAATATTCTCTGCCCTTAAACCTGGTGAGCTTGTTGGCCCTTTAAATTTCAAACCGAGTGATATGTGTGATCATCACAGGGTTCTATGGTATATATACTCTAGATTCCTTGTAAATAAAGCCAATAATTACACCTACTTCTCTGATAGGGACTTTAGATGGTTTGCTTCACTTCTCCTGAAGGAACAAAAAGACTTGGGGGAGTATATTTTCTCTGAGATGAAGAGATACAGAGTGGATGGGAAAGCTACCACACCGATGCCATATCCTCAGATTGTCTCTCTCATTTTGAAGGAGAATAAGATATGGTATCTGGAGAGCAAAGAGCACATTAAGAAGATTACTCAAGTTGGGAGAAATCAGATTGGCAAGCTCAACATTGAAATTCCTCTCAAGGGCCCTCTGGAGTCTGGGTCGAAGAAGAAGAAGAAGACTGAGACCGAGACTAGCAAGATGGATGACACTCAGTCATCAGCTCCAGCTGCCACTACATCATCACCCTTCCTCAATGCCACACTTTAGCATTTCATGGAAAATATGCTCAGAGGATTCCATGTGGACATTGCAACACAAATGCTAAACTGATAACCAACATGAATCACAAGATGGTGGAGTTGGTAGAAAAGATGGATAAGAGGCACGAGGAGTTGCTAGCTAAGCAACGTGCCCAGGGTGAGATATTGAGATTGATTCTGGCACGACTGGATTCCTTGGGTCCCGGACCTTCTGCCGATCCATCATCTTCCGCACCACCACCACCTCCAGAGAACATTCCTTTTGATATTCCTTACACTGAGGCTGAGCCTTCTATCCCTCCAGTCTCTAGTTTACCTGAGCCACAAGCCAAAGATATCTTATACTCAGTGGATAACCCCAAAACAAATGAGACCATCCATATCATCATAGATGATTCACCACCCAAACCTCAGCCTGAACCCACTCCAAACCTATTCCATCTCCTACACATACAGAGGAAATCTCTCCTTCTTCATCCTCTGATCATCATACTCCAGAGGTTGAGACCACCACTATGGTTGTCTTCCATCCTTCTCCTATTCCTCCCAAAGATGACATCCATATTCCTCTAGTTAATCTTCCTGAACCAGAATCCTCTAGCTCATTTGATTCTTCTGGTTCAAATGACTCTATGGTTCTTCCAGTGCTGCCTATCTCCATGATCAAGCCTCCTAGTCCTCCACTTGATTGATGAAGACAAAAAGGGGGAGAAGAGCTTGGTTGTGATTTTGTGTAAGTTTCCGAGTCCTTTTGGGTATATGGGTGTATATGGGATTTAGGGAGCTTTTGAACTTGTTAAGCTTTTCATCTTGCCATCTTGTAATGCAATTTTAATTTTAATGCAAGTTTATTTAAGTTATGATTTCATTTCAAGTCCATTTAAGTTTTAAATTATGATACATTGTTGGACTAATGAGGTTTATTATGTATGCAAGGTGAATATGTTATAATCTCAATCTTCTTCAAAACATTTTGAATATAAACTTAGCAAGTTTTTTCAAATTTTATCATTGAATTCAAGAATTTTTTATGTGAGAACTCACTTTCAAAAACCTTGTTCAAAATCACCAAGTTTTGTCATCATCAAAAAGGGGGAGAATGTTAGATCTCATGTTTTGATGATAACAAAGAATATTATGAAAAAGATTTGATTAATAAATAAGTTGAAACAAAGTAATAATAGGGAAAAGCATCACTTGAAGTAAGCATTGGAGTAGTGAAGAAAGGCCAAGAGAAAAAGCTGAGAAACTTGATTAGAAGCGATTTTCTAAGGCATTACTCGAGTAAGTACTCAAGTAATGAGATAGAACTTGAAGTAACCAGAGACACCTTCAAGTAACCTGCCAACAATACTCGAATAAGTACTCGAGTAATAAGGTAAATGTTTTTCAAGTTGCTCTCGGCCTGCCAATGTTACTCGAGTAGCTACTCGAGTAACCAGGTAAATAACTTGGAGTTGCTCTCGGCCTGCCAACGTTACTCGAGTAGCTACTTGAGTAACCATGTAAAAGTCTTCCAGTTGCTCTCGGCCTGCCAATGATACTCAAGTATGTACTCGAGTCCCCTGTTTCAAGAAAAGTGTTGCTCTCGGCATTTTCAATCATGCCAACGTTACTCGAGTAGCCACTCAAGTAACTCACTGTGGTAATCAAAAACCTGAAGGTAGTACTCGAATAATTTAATGTATTTTTATCATACTTCACTCGAGGCACTACTCAAGTATGCAGGTATTTATTGACTCATTTAAAGTGGATTACTCGAGTATGTACTCAAGTATGCAGAGTTATTTTTGAAGAAAAACCTCAAGTTATTACCCGAGTAAGCTATGCACATAAATTGAGTTTACTCGAGCATGTACTCGAGTAACAAGGTAATCAACTTGAAGTGCTCTTGGCCTTGAGATCCTGCCAACATTACTGGAGTAAAGCATCGAGTAACCAAAAGTTTATTTAAAGGTTTACTCCAGTTGGTACTCGAGTAACCTATGAAGAAAAAAGTGCATTACCCGAATAGGTACCCGAGTAAACAAGTATTTCCAAAGGTTTGAAATTTTGTTTATCCCATGCACTACCCGAGTAATGTTATATTTGTTTGTTGACTTGCAGTTAATCAAAGTTTTCCCGATGATACTCGAGTATGTACTTGAGTAAACTTTAATGAATACTCGAGTAACTACTCGAGTATGCAAACCCAGAAATTTAGAAATCATTCAAACGTTCATTGATTTTTTTCCTATATGATTAACCTTTCAATGTATTAGTATTCCTAGCATATTTACAGATAAACAATAAAGAAATCTTATCAAATAAGGAAAGTCAAATTTGAAGTTCAAATGCCACCTACTGCCAACGAATATTTTTCAAATACTGGAAAAGTCAACAGTGGCTGCACACTCTCCAACGGACGAGAAGAAAATGTTCCAAAGGTCATCACCAACATATCTATATATATGGGAACATCCAAACAGAGAAAGAACAACAAGAACACGCACAAACGTATCATCAAGTTCATTACTCTGTTTTACGTGATATTTGTAACACTATGCTTCAGTGATTCTTATTCACTCTTGAGAGAGATATTTCATTCAAACTCAATATTTGTTATTGAGATAACTTAAGGTTGTGGAACCTTGAGTTGGGATTGGATTAAAACTTGTAAGGGGGAGCAAGTGTCCAGGCGAATAAAACCTAGCCTCTAACACTTTCCTAGAGGTCTTATCAGTGCTAAAGTGTTCACAACATATCATTGAATGGCAAGCAAAAAGGATAGATTAGAATTCTTCTTCGAGTATACATCTTTGAATTATTTGGTCACTACACATTCTCCACAAGTATGGTTCATCCCATACATAGTACTGGGCTTCTCGCTTCAAGTTCTTTACTTGAAAAGGAGACAAATGTGCAAGAATCAATCCTAATGCTAAAAAATTAACCAAGTTAGCAAACCATGGTTCTTTTAATTCCACAACACATAAAGCAATGTCAGGAAAATCAGCACAAACTAAAGCAGAACAACCAACTCCCATTGTATCATTAGGAAGAAGACTGAGGTGATCCACTACATGATTATCTACTCTGGCTCAATATTTGATCTCAATATCAAATTCCTATATAAGAAGAGTCCAGCGAAGCAGTCTTGGCTTAGACTGTGGCTTTTTTAACAAATACCTGACAACTGCATGGTCTAAGAAGACAACAACTTTAGAGTTGATTAGATATAATCTAAATTTATCCAAGGTGAATACAATTGCAAACAACTCTTAGTAGTTGTGTAATTAATCTAAGCACTGTCTAATGTTATGGAAGCATAAGCTATGACCTTAGAGACCTTACTATCTCTTTGGCCAAGCATTACTACAACAACACTATTGGACCTATCACAAGACAACTTAAATGCAAGTTCCTAATTAGGAGGAGCCAAAATAGGAGGAGTGACTAATCTATGCCGCAAATCATCAAATGCTAGCTTGTACTTGTCATCAAAAATAAAGTCCACATCTTTTTTGTAGTAACTTTGACAAAGGCAATGCAATTTTACTGAAATCTTTTATAAAACGTCGGTAGAAACCAATATGCCCTAAACATGACCGAAGGTCCTTCAGTGAAGATGGGTAAGGCAATGATGAAATCACCTCAATTTTTTCCTTGTCAACTTCAATACCTTTTTGAGAAATCAAATGTCCAAGCACTATGCCCTGAGTGACCATAAAATGACATTTTTCATAATCCAAACAAGTTTCTTCTTAATGCATCGTGCTAAGACATAACAAGACTAGATAAGCAAAGCATCAAATGAGTCACCATAAACATTAAAGTCATCCATAAAAACATCAATGCAATGCTCAAGGAAATCATAAAATATTAACATCATCCAACATTAAAAAGTACCAGAAGCATTAAAAAGATCGAAAGGCATTCTCTTATAAGCAAAAGTGTCCCAAAAATCCATAGGAGCTATAGGATTTTGAAAGTATCCCAAAAATCCACCTAAGAAGCAGTAATAACTCTTTCCCACTAATTTCTCTAGCATTTGATCAATAAAGGATAGAGGGAAATGGTCCTTCCTAGTGACATCATTAAGTTTTCTAAAATCAATACACACCCTCCAGGTATTTTGTACTCTAGTGGGAATCAACTCATTTTGCTCATTCTTTACAACAGTAAGCCCACTCTTCTTTGGAACCATATGAAAAAAACTAACACGCTTACTATCAGAAATAGGATATATAATCCCAACACTAAGTAACTTAGTAACCTCTTTCTTTACAACATCTAAGTTCAATGGATTAAGTCACCTTTAGGGTTATCTAACAGGCTTAAAACCCTCATTCAGCAAAATTTTAGTTGATACAATCTTTGTCGCCCAAGTTCACACCAATATTTGGTTTTGTCCTATAATTGGAAAAGACAGGCGTGCCAGTAAAAGGTGAATAAACAAGAGAAAAGGACAAAGCCTATACCATTTTCGCAAGTTTGTCCTTTTCTCTTGTTATTTTCACCTTTTACTGACACGATTGTCTTTTCCAATTGAGGGACAAAAACCAAAGATTGGTGTGAAATTGAGTGACAAAGATTGTATTAACTCAGAGAATTATGGGATTGAAACAAAAAAGAACTATAAATGATTCATTGTAAATACACAAGAAGAGACCGCAAAAAATTTACATTACGCAAAGGAGACAACAGATAAATGTGGAGATGTTGAATAACCTTTGCTGATACCAAATGCTGGACCTTCCAATATTAGGGAGAATAAAGTTTCGCGAAGACAAATACGTAGGCTGTAAAAACAATTCTTTAAGAAAAGAACATCCATTAATGATGTTACCGACAGATTCAAGATCTGAATATTTATCTCTCACCAAATGCAACGCTTTTTATTTCATTATGTCCCCATTTTATATTGGACCGAGTAGGAGTAATACTACCTGAAGTCATCTAAAAATACAAATGGAAATGGAAGGATAAATCTTTATTAAATTATGAAATCAGAATCTAATCTCATAATTAATAAAGAAAAGGATAAATCTTTAGTAGAAAGATGAGCCAGAATCTTAACCCATCAGACTGCTAAAGCCCAAGGAGAATCTCCCGTAATTAGAGAAGTAATTCTCTACCAATTTTCATATATTTTTTCAGACTGCTTTTACATATAACAAGAGTCAATATTTATAGATAAAAAGAGTAACCATGACTCCCTAAAATTTAGGACCACTAACCACGACTCATAAAAATAACATATTTTAATACATTTAATTCAATAAATAAAATATCTTGACTCAGCGTATAATCCTAACTAACTCCACTTAATCCTAATCTTGCTGAGCACTTGACAAACCACTAGTAAAACAACTAAAATAAATATTAATAAAAAAATTAAATTGATTCAATCCCCTAAATGAACCGCACTTGATTTCCTGCTTGGTACTCTATCATTAATCAATTTACGATATAGGCAAACCAATTTATGTCATTGTGACAACAATGATAAATCAATTTACGATATAGTAAAATCAATTTATGTTATTGCGACAACAATGATAAATCGATTTATGTCATTGTCTTTGTTTTATCACTTGCCTCTGTTTTATGTCCATTACAAGGTTTTTCACTTAAAGAAGTGGTAAATCAATTTCCGATATAGGAAAATCAATTTATGTCATTGTGACAACAATGATAAATCGATTTACGACAAAGGCAAATTGATTTATGTCATTGTGCAAATCCTCGTTTTCCTTTTTGGGCTGAAGCGTGCGTTTTGTTGGCTTTTCTTATTTATTGTTTTTAAAATTCAGACCAATATTATATATTAAATTTGCCACATTAGATGTCCTAACAAGCACTACACATAGGATACTTTAACGCCGTTAGTGCCACCTAGATTTAACACCATTAGACAGCCCAACAAGTTCTTTTGAAACATGAAGGACTAACGTTTATAAACTTCAAGGACCTAAACCACCGATTTTGAATTTCAGGGACCAAAACCAAAATCGGTCCAAACTTGAAGGACCAAAAGTTATATTTACCCCCTTTTGAAACATAAAGGACTAATTTTTATAAACGTTCTAAACTTGAGGGACCTAAACCATCAATTTTAAACTTCAGGGACCAAAACCAAAATTTTAAACTTCAGGGACCAAAACCAAAATCAGCCCAAATTTGAGGGACCAAAAGTTATATTTACCCAAGTATAAAACATAATCTCATAGTGACAGTCAACGTCCTCATTATTGAAGTGATTAATTCTTCTTCTCTTGACCTTCTCTTTCCTCTGGACACTGGTGTAATGGAATTTGAGCTGTCAAATGGTAAAATAAGGAGAAACTATAGAGTTTGAGGAACCTATGCACAAGGAACATATATGTAAGAGGAAGAAAAGGGGGCACAACCTGGCAAACCTCGGGTGAGGCTCGGGCAAAGTGTGGGCAAGTTCAAGGAAAGGCATGGCAACCTCGGGCAAGGTCATGGCAAGTGCGGGCAAGTTCTGTGCATTGCGTCGTTTCGCGAAAAAAGACCCCCGTTGGTGGAACTCTTGAAATATCCCGGATTGCTATATAGGGGTGAGCCCCCCTCGCGAGCATTCCTCAAGCGGATGCGCGTGGACCCTTGGGCAAGGTCGTGGCAAGTGCGGGCAAGTTTCGTGCATGGCGTCGTTTCGAGAAAAAAGACCCCTGTTGGTGGAACTCTTGAAATATCCCGGATTGCTATATAGGGGGTGAGGCCCCCTCGCGCGCATTCCTCAAGCAAATGCACGTGGACCCTTGGGCAAGGTCGGCGCAAGTGCGGGCAAAGGTGCGCATTCCTTTATTTACCCCACGCGCGCGCTCGCCCGCGCCCGCGCCCCTGCACTTGGCACTTGGCACGTAGGCATGTTGCGCGTGCGCGTGCGCGTGTGCAAGGATCAAGGTGCTAAGCGGTGCGCGTGGACCCTTGGGCAAGGTCGTGGCAAGTGGCGAGGAGGGCAAAAGTTAGGCAAGCATCAAGGACCCTTAGGCTAGGTACTGCGCGAGCACAGGGACTCGCCCGGGCAAAGCTCGGACGCAGAGCAAAAACTTCACCCCCGTACCAAAATGAAATCTACTCGTTACATTTTCGATTTTTTGTTGAATCCCTCCTTTCTAGGCCCAATGCAACTTTCTAGGGGGTCTGGGCATGGATTTGCAACAGTCGGATTTTTGGTGGCATGGGTTGGCAACCATGTTCGGGTCCGGGCAAGTCTTGGCAACCATGGGCAAGGTGGTGGCAAGGTTTGGCAGCCTTGAAAAGGGTCCGGGCAAGGTTTGGCACACTTGGGCAGGGTCTGGGCAAGTCCTGGCACGTCCAGGACTGGTTCTGGCATGTCCAGGATTGGTCCTGGCTGGTTCAGGACTTACTCGGGACTTGCCCGGGCAAGGTTCTGCGCAGTGCAAAAACTTCACCCTCGTACCAAAATGAAATCAACTCGTTACATTTTTGATTTTTTTGTTGCATCCAAGGCAGCCAAGGTCACACACAAGAGAGGCATGGATTGTCCCTTGGTGTAGAACAAGTGTGTGAGCCATGGGGTCGAGTTCCTTGGTCACTTAGTACGTCGGCGCCACCCGTGGTGGCCGGCGGCGGTGGCCGGCCGAAGTGGGGCGGCCTCCGGTGACCTTTCCGGTGACTTTTCTGGCGGACCCTAAAATGTGTTGGATTTCATATGGGATGGATGGTGGCACGTACTTGGGGGTTCTTTGCCCTCCCGTGAGCGAGATACTCATCAAACCCGCATCCGTTGATGGAACGTGGTTCCTAGGCTAGGGCGCGGTGGGGCTCTCGCTCTTGTGAGGACATTGCAACCCCCTTCATGTGGGATGGATGGTGGCACGTACTTGGGGGTTCTTTGCCCTCCCGCGAGCGAGATACTCATCAAACCCGCATCCGTTAAGGGGACTTGCGCTACCTACCCGTGAATGGATGGAAACCGCATGATTCCTAGGCTAGGGCGCGGTGGGTCTCTCGCTCTTATGAGGAGAAGGTAACCTGCTTTGTTGTTGCTTCATGGGACTCTCGTGCGTGGGATTCCTCCTCACAATCTCACGGAACGGCATCCGTTCTCGGGCTCTTGCCCCCCGGGTGCTTAGTAAGCTTGGGCGTGGTTGGATTATTGCAATCGGGCCGACCACGTGACACGCCTTGTACTCGCCCCCATCCTTCTCATTTCGGTGGATCGTATGGTTTGTGGGATTTGTGCTCGCCCCCATCCTTCTCATATCGGTGGATCGTATGGTGCGTGGGATTTGTAAGCGCCCCCATCCTTACTCATTTCGGTGGATCGTATGGTGTGTGGGATTTCAATATGATTGATGGTGGTGCGTGCCTAGGGATTCTTGGACCTCCCTTGAGCGAGATACTCATCAAACCCGCATCCGTTAAGGGGACTTGCGCTACCTACCCTGCGCGGTGGGGCTCTCTCTCTTGTGAGGCACTTGTAATCCCTTTGTTGCGATATGGTTGGCGCTCGCCACGGGGAAGTGCAAAGCTCTCGTATCCAGCATATGCCGTCCGTCCCTTTTGTTTCACGCCTAGCGGTGTTGCACCGGCGCCTCCCGTGCTCCATCTGCTCGCTTGCCTAAGGGCTTGCAGGGTGTGGTTGCCACGGTGGCATCGGGAAGGAAGGAACGTGCGGGCGTGTGAGTGGTGTTTGGATTGTCCCTGCCGGTTGGCTCCGTGCTCGTCCACCGAACGGTCGGCAGGCAATCCGCGTCAGTTGCTGTGAGGTGATATGGTGCCTTTGAGGCTGGTTCTTGTGCTGCCTACCCCTTTCAAAGGGAACAAGGCCACTTGCAGTTAGCCTCCATCCGGCGCCTCCCAATGGGCGCGGGAGGATGACGAAGCACCCCCCGTGTTCCACCGAGCCTTTCATCGGACGCGTGGCCCACGGGGAAGTGCAAAGCTCTCAGACCCATCGTATGCCGTGGACGGGGACTCATGTCTCAGTCCCGAGAGGAGCTTTAAGATATAATGTGGGACGGCCGCTCTCGCCCCTTGGATCGCCCCGGCGGCGGGGGGTGATGCGCGATGTCTTGGAGGAATGCTACCTGGTTGATCCTGCCAGTAGTCATATGCTTGTCTCAAAGATTAAGCCATGCATGTGTAAGTATGAACTAATTCAGACTGTGAAACTGCGAATGGCTCATTAAATCAGTTATAGTTTGTTTGATGGTACCTACTACTCGGATAACCGTAGTAATTCTAGAGCTAATACGTGCAACAAACCCCGACTCACGGAAGGGATGCATTTATTAGATAAAAGGCCAACGCGGGCTCTACCCGTTGCTCTGATGATTCATGATAACTCGACCGATCGCACGGCCACAGTGCCAGCGACGCATCATTCAAACTTCTGCCCTATCAACTTTCGATGGTAGGATAGTGGCCTACCATGGTGGTGACGGGTGACGGAGAATTAGGGTTCGATTCCGGAGAGGGAGCCTGAGAAACGACTACCACATCCAAGGAAGGCAGCAGGCACACAAATTACCCAATCCTGACACGGGGAGGTAGTGACAATAAATAACAATACCGGGCTCATCGAGTCTGGTAATTGGAATGAGTACAATCTAAATCCTTAACGAGGATCCATTGGAGGGCAAGTCTGGCGCCAGCAGCCGCGGTAATTCCAGCTCCAATAGCGTATATTTAAGTTGTTGCCCAAGCACGCTTAACTGTGGAGTTATGATGAGATCCGGTGCATTAGTGCTGGGAAGATCGAAACCGATAGGTGAGACGCAATCATTAACTATATTACCGCCGATGAGAAACCCTTCACGTGCTGCAGGACCCGCATGCCCCAGCGCGGGTTTCGATGTCTGGCCGCATGCCAATCAGGGGGCCGTACCTCATTATCATTCGATCCGCAGCGATCCAAACTTCCGCGAGACCGGCGACTCATGGGACGGTCCGACCGGTCGGCCCGCGGGGTCGGATGAACGGCCCGACTTCTAGGGCATGGGCCATGCAAGTCGGCCAGACCTGTCGGGCTTGGGTCCGTAAAATTCTACACGGCAAAAAGGGACCTGGAAGTCCTCAAGCGCGGACGTTCTCCGGCCACTCAAAAAAGGGGTTCAACACGAGGACTTCCCAGGGGGTCACCCATCCTAGTACTACTCTGGCCCAAGCACGCTTCACTACGGAGTTCTGATGGGATCCGGTGCATTAGTGCTGGTATGAACGAAACCGATAGGTGCGACGCAATCATTAACTATATTACCGCCCATAAGAAACCCTTCACGGGCTGCAGGCCCCGCATGCCCCAACGCGGGTTTCGATGTCTGGCCGGCCCGGTCGGTCAACCAATCTGACCGCATGCCAATCCGGGGGCCGTACCGCATTATCATTCGATCTGCAGCGATCCAAAACTCCGCGGAACCGGCGACTCGTGGGACGGTCAGACCGGTCGGCCCGTGGGGCCGGATGTACGGCCCGACTGCCAGGCCGTGGGCCATGCAAGTGGGCCGGACCTGTCTGGCCTGGGTCCGTAAAATTCTACATGGCAAAAAGGGACCGGGAAGTCCTCAAGCGCGCACGTTCTCCGGCCACGCAAAAAAGGGGTTCAACACGAGGACTTCCCAGGAGGTCCATCCTAGTACTACTCTTGACCAACCACGCTTAACTGCGGAGTTCTGATGGGATCCGGTGCATTAGTGCTGGTATCATCGAACCTGATAGGTGAGACGCAATCATTAACTATATTACCGTCGATGAGAAACCCTTCACGTGCTGCAGGACCCGCATGCCCCAGCGCGGGTTTCGATGTCTGGCAGGCCCGGTCGGTCAACCGGTCTGACCGCATGCCAATCCGTGGCCGTACCGTATTTTCATTCGATCTATAGCAAACCAAAATTCCGTGGGACCGGGGACGCGTGGGACGGTCTGACCGGTCGGCCTGTGGGGGCGGATGTACGGCCCGACTGCCAGGCCGTGGGCCATTCAAGTCAGCCAGACCTGTCGGGCCTGCGTCCCTAAAATTCTACACGGCAAAAAGGGACCGGGAAGTCCCCAAGCGAGCACGTTCTCCGGCCACGCAAAAAAGGGGTTCAACACGAGGACTTCTCAGGAGGTCACCCATCCTAGTACTACTCTCGCCCAAGCACGCTTAACTGTGGACTTCTGATGGGATCCGGTGCATTTGTGCTGGTATGATCGCACCCGATAGGTGAGACGCAATCATTAACAATATTACCGTCGATGAGAAACCCTTCACGTGCTGCAGGAGCCGCATGGCCCAGCGCGGGTTTCGATGTCTGGCCGGCCCGGTCGGTCAACTGGTTTGACCACATGCCAATCCGTGGCCGTACCGCATTTTCATTCGATCTATAGCAAACCAAAATTCCGTGGGACCGGGGACGCGTGGGACGGTCTGACCGGTCGGCCTGTGGGGGCGGATGTACGGCCCGACTGCCAGGCCGTGGGCCATTCAAGTCAGCCGGACCTGTCGGGCCTGCGTCCCTAAAATTCTACAAGGCAAAAAGGGATCGGGAAGTCCTCAAGCGCGCACGTTCTCCGGCCACGCAAAAAAGTGGTTCAACACGAGGACTTCTCAGGAGGTCACCCATCCTAGTACTACTCTCGCCCAAGCACGCTTAACTGTGGACTTCTGATGGGATCCGGTGCATTTGTGCTGGTATGATCGCACCCGATAGGTGAGACGCAATCATTAACTATATTACCGTCGATGAGAAACCCTTCACGTGTTGCAGGACCCGCATGCCCCAGCGCGGGTTTCGATGTTTGGCCGGCCTGGTCGGTCAACTGGTCTGACCGCATGCTTATCCGTGGCCGTACCGCATTTTCATTCGATCTATAGCAAACCAAAATTCCGTGGGACCGGGGACGCGTGGGACGGTCTGACTGGTCAGCCCGTGGGGCCGGATGTACGGCCCGACTGCCAGGCCGTGGGCCATTCAAGTCAGCCGGACCTGTCGGGCCTGCGTCCCTAACATTTTACACGGCAAAAAAGGATCGGGAAGACCCCAAGCGCGCACGTTCTCCGGCCACGCAAAAAAGGGGTTCAACACGAGGACTTCGCAGGAGGTCACCCATCCTAGTACTACTCTCGCCCAAGCACGGGTTTCGATGTCTGGCCGCCCGGCCGGTCAACCGGTATGACCGCATGCCAATCAGGGGGTCGTACCGCATTATCATTCGATTTACAGCAAACCAAAATTCCGTGGGACTGGCGACGCGTGGGACTTTCCGACCGGTCGGCCCGTGCGGCCGGATGTACGGCCCGACTGCCAGGCCGTGGGCCGTTCAAGTCGGCCGGACCTGTCGGGCCTGCGTCCCTAAAATTCTACAGGCAAAAAGGGACCGGGAAGTCCTTAAGCGCGCACGTTCTCCGTCCACATAAAAAAGGGGTTCAACACGAGGACTTCCCAGGCGGTCACCCATCCTTGTACTACTCTCGCGCAAGCACGCTTGACTGCGGAGTTCTGGTGGGATCCGATGCATTAGTGCTGGTATGATCGAAACCGATAGGTGAGACGCAATCATTAACTATATTACCGCCCATAAGAAATCCTTCACGGGCTGCAGGACCCGCATGCCCCAGCGCGGGTTTCGATGTCCGGCCGGCACGGTCGGTCAACCGGTCTGATCGCGTGCTAATCCGTGGCCGTACCGCATTTTCATTCGATCTGCAGCGATCTAAGATGCGACGGTCCGACTTCCAGGCCGTGGGCCATGCAAGTCGGCCGGACCTGTCGGGCCTGGGTCCGTAAAATTCTACACGGCAAAAAGGGACCGGGAAGTCCTCAAGCGCCCACGTTCTCCGGCCACGCAAAAAAGGGGTTCAACACGAGGACTTCCTAGGGGGTCACCCATCCTAGTACTACTCTCGCCCATGCACGCTTAATTGCGGAGTTCTGATTGGGATCCGGTGCATTAGTGCTGGTATGATCGAAACTGATAGGTGAGACGCAATCATTAACTATATTACTGCCCATGAGAAACCCTTCACGGGCTGCAGGCCCCGCATGCCCCAGTGCGGGTTTCGATGTCCGGCCGGCACAGTCGGTTAACCGGTCTGACAGCATACCAATCCGTGGCCGTACTGCATTCTCATTCGATCTGCAGTGATCCAAAATTCCGTGGGACTGACGACGCATGGGGCGGTATGACTTGTCGGCCGGTGGGGCCGGATGTACGGCCCGACTTCCAGGCCGTGGGCCATGCAAGTCGGCCGGACCTGTCGGGCCTGGCTCCGTAAAATTCTACACGGCAAAAAGGGATCGGGAAGTCCTCATGCGCGGACGTTCTCTGGCCACGCAAAAAAGGAGTTCAACACGAGGACTTCCCAAGAGGTCACTCATCCTAGTACTACTCTCGCCCAAGCTCGCTTAACTGCGGAGTTCTGATGGTTTTGATTGTTTCCTTTTCCTTTTAGCTCCAGCTTTCCTCCATTGCAAAGAAGAAAAGGAGGGACCATTGCAGTATTTGGACCATTGAGATCTGATCCAACGATCCAGATGCAGCAACGGACCCTCCTTTATAAAGGAGGAAAACCGGATCCGATGCATATTTCCAAAAATGCACAAAGGATCGTGCTTGAAAAAAAAAAAGCTAAACAAAACAAAAATGAAAATAGAACGTGTGTGTATAAAAAAAAAACACCACAAATTGAACCCAATGAATCGACAAATCTGTTTGGGTTTTTTGAGATAATCGAATTTATTTTTAAGAAATTAATATGTTAAACCTTATTAGATTTCATAGATTATAAGTAGGGAAAAATGGAAAAAATACCCCTATTAAAAATTTTATTGGTAAGAATGATCTAAAAATTTTTTATACATAAAAGGTACCGGTGCTTTACAAAATTTGATACACATAAACTACTGGTATTATGATTTAAGCTCTTCTTACCATTAAGATTTTCAATAAGTAATATTCCCTTAATTTCCCGTTATAAGTATTAGTTCCTATATTCATAATCAAAAAATGAACTGAATAAAATTTTTGAAAATAAAATTTATTTATATAAAATATGTAATATAATTTATTTTTCTTTTTATTTAAAGAAAAACACAAATTAAAATGATTTAATCACGTGAATCTAACTAAAATCAAAGTAAATTATATTACACATTCTATATAAATGAAAAGAGAAGGTTATGAGTGCAATAATTTTTATTAGGATAATAATAAACGAATTTTATTTCATTATTTTATTTTGTAAAGTTTTTTTATTTTATATTTTGTGACAACTTATATATCACTTAATCAGTAACTATGTTGCTTATAATTAATGGATTATGAGTATAGGAACTAATACTTATAAAGAAAATGGGGAAAAATATTGAAAATTTTATTAGTAAGAAAACTTAAATCAGAGTATGTACAAAATTTACGGAGTACCAATATTTTCTGTGTATATAAATTTTGCAAATCCTTCTCATTCACAAAAATTTTTTGAGAGATTTTTTTCCCAATTTTGTGCTTATAAGCCAAGGAAACTTACAAGGGATAACAATAATAATAGACATTTTTGCCGACTGGACAATTTTGCTATTGATTGATAGATAGGTGGTAGGTGTCTATATTTTTTTATAATAATTTTTTTAATTTTATTTTATGCCTACCTTTGATTTTTTTTTTCGTTTTTTTATTTTTTTTATAATGATATTGTTTTTCATAATACATTTTAAATCAAATTTTCCTTCTCTTCTTCTTTTTTTAAAACCTAAAGATCACTTCTAAATTCATAATTATCTCTAAATTATACTTATATTCTAAAAATAAAAATAAGAATGCTACATTTACCAACTCTAAAGAAAGAGAGAAGAGTGTGTGGCTTTTTTATTTTATTTTTCCAAGTGCAATATTGAATGCCATATGTTTATGAGGTGGCTTATTGAATGTCATGTGTCATTTAATGGTTAAACTTAACATTGACTAACATTTATAGCAAAATTGCTACGTTTTGATTATTTTTAGTGTAAAAATGCTTGGCAAAAAACTTCTAGATAGCTAATGTGTAACATCCTTGTTTTTAGAATATAGTTATAATTTAAAGAAAATTATAGATTTAGTAGTAATTTTTTGAAAAAAATAAAATAAAAAAATATAATAATATAATAATAAAATTATATATATATATATATATATATATATATATATATATATAACTGTGTGTGGTCCCACAGTTGGAAAAATGAGGGAGGCACCGAAAGTGCCTCCACTCATTCATTAATTGGCGCCATTAGGCGCCAATTATTAGAGGTGAAGGAGGGAGGTATTATAAATACCCCCTCTCTCTTCTCACTTCACGCACATCGTCTGCGTGAAGTGATTGTGTAGAAGGCGTATGGTGTATGGTGTGATATTGTTAGGAGTATTTTCACATATTTGGGGATCAATAAGGTATTTAAATTCTTTTCTGATTACAACTCATATTTTGTGAAAATGTTCTAAATAATTTTCTCTTTCTTATGATAGTAATTTTGTGTGGATTAGAGAAAATTTTAAGATTATAATTTTAGATAAATTTGAGTTTTGTTAATATAAGGCTATAGGAATATAGAGGAGGATTAATAGTTAATTTTAATCAGGTTACTTTTGTTATGTAGTTGGCATATAATTTTATAATGAATTTTCTGTATAATTAATCTATGAATAATTATATACTAGGCTCTTTATCCGATTAAATTTGGATTAAATAATTTATTTGGTTTGTTGAAGGTATTATAGAAATTCTAATCGGTTTAGTTTGGTAAATTTTGTTGTATAAGAAATTATAAATTATAATTTGATATTTTTGAATTATATTTTTATGATTTTAATTATGTGGGAGTTTCAAATATTGTTTAATAATTAGACTATATTTATATAAATTAGAAAAAGATATTTAGTTATTTTAGAAGGTTGATATTGATGATTATATAATAATAGATATGTTAAAGGTGAAACTTTAATTTATAAAAATTAAGTGGTTGATGAGAGAGAATGATATAGAGGTTGTTTAAGGATTTTTAAGGAAATTAGAATATTTATGGATAATAATAGTAGAGGAAAATTGGATATGAATTGTGTAAATTATTTATTTTAGTATTGCTTGGGGTTAATTGTTACTTAAATTGATAATGTAGAGTTTTCTTGGGATCGGTGATTGTTCGTATTTGGTACTCAAGTTAAAGTTAAGCTTGGAATTGAGGTAACCGGGGTTAATTTATTTTATATGCTTGTTTTGGACTGTAAGGTGTTTTCTAAACCTTACTTTCATCTATATCACTTGTATGTATTTTAAAAGATTATGTGTATGTTTGAATATGAACCTAGTTTAGTGAAGTAGTGTATTTTCAAAATTGTATATATGAGCATAGATATTATTAACATTGTTACTATTGTGATGGTTATGATGTTTGAGATGGAATGTTATAGAAGATATGATAATTTGTATATGTTTCGAGAATTATATTGATATATTATTTTTCTGTTATGGGATATGGTGGGTTGTGTGGAAGAGATATGGTGAAACTGTGCCTATCGACTCTCTCATTCCTGGCCCGGATTTTGAGTTGAGTGTTTTGGGCGGACAACTTCCTGTTACGGTATATTGGTGGTGGCATGGGAGGGACAGTATTCTTGAAGTGACTAGCTAACCTTTGGTCAGGTATACTAGCACTGATAGGCTGTACCACGTCCAGAAGCTATAAGGAGGAGCAGGATGGATGAGTGGGGATGATTCTAGTTGTTGAACATATTATATGAAATTTAATTATTGAGAATATTATTAATATTATGTTAGTTAAAGCTGCTTCACTGACTTACAATCTTTTCCTACATATTTTGTAAATTAATTTTTGGTTACTGAAACTTTATGTCTCACCCCGTCGTTATAAATATTTTTCAGGCGAGACCTCTAATTTGGCTAGAGGCCAAGGGGAGCAACCAGAGGCATAGACGTTGAGATTTCTGTAGGCCTCTTGTGGTATTGGTGTTGTATTATTCTCTATATTGCCATTATAGGACATATTATGTTTTCGGAGATATCATATTTACTATTTGGATAACTGTTTTAATGAGTATCTTTGTAGTGGGTTTGTGGGCGAGTTTGTGCCTTGAACTCTGATATGTTTTAAATGGGAAATTGTTTTCGATTATCACTGGTGTTGACTCTTAGAAATTCGTGACATTCCAACACATTTTCTTCTCTTTTTCCATACTTTTGGGTTCAAAATGTACATTGAAAGAAGTGTATAGAAGAAAATGTGCATATCTAAGTACAAAGCAAAACATCAAAGAAATTCTTGTTATATTTGTGAATAATTGAGAATTTATAAATCCTCTCTCTCTTTGGTAGGAGGATGAAGACAAGTTTTAAAGCCTTACAAAAGCCAAGAAACAAGGGAAGAGCGAAGGAGGTGAAGCAGTGCAAAGATAGAATGAGCTTATACAACTTGCCTCAGCAAGTTGACCAACTGGCTGTGGCAAGTAAACATTCTCAAGAAATTTGCTCTCTGTGTAACTGGCTACAGCAAGTTGATGAAGTTGCTGTGGCAAGTGATCTTCGCATGCTCTCTGTGTAACTGGCCACAACAAGTTGACAGACTTGCTGTAGCAAGTGAAGAATCAAAAGAAGAATTGGCTCTCTGTGTAATTGGCTACGGCAAGTTGACAGACTTGCCGTAGCAAGTCCTGAAAAAGTGCAGCTGTGCATTTTGATGTCAGAAGCGAAAAAACCCTATTTAACCTAGGGAAGGGTGCCGAAATGAGTCATTCTACACTCTGGGAAGTTGGAGCACGCAAGGGAAGAGCTTGGGGGAGAGATTTGGAGCATTTTGGAGGCTTGGGTGCTCTTCTCAAAAGAGATTTTGGGGTTTCCATCTTGGTTTTTCTTCTTTTCTCCTCTTTTTCCACTTAGCTTATTATGTATTCAGCAACTATGTGTAGCATTTCTTTATATTTGAACATGAGTGGCTAGAACTCTAAGTTAGGATTACTTTTACCCATTGTATGGATTGAAACTACTAGATTATCTTGCTTTTGTTGGTTAATGAGTATTATATGTTGATTTTTCTTTGAGCTTAATGTTATCTTGTGCTTGATCACCACATGATTAGAGTTGTTCAATTAGAAGATGCTTGAGAGGGCTATTTTAATTGTAGAACTTAAGAAAAATCATGCTAGACTTGAAGTTTAGTGATTAAATGGATGGTTTGTTGTTAGAATAGAGATATATCTAACAACCTAGCATAGTCAAGTGAAGGCTTGCTTTGGAAAGATGATTTTCATTAATTGTAAACAAGAGATTGAATATTTTTAATGAAGGTTAAAAATCAATCTTGACTTGAGAGAGCTTGGTTGATGATTTTAGGATCTTCGACTAACATATAGACTCATTTAACTAGCATAAGTGAATATTTGCATAGTTTCATGAAATACAATGGGGAAGAAGTAATCCTAAGTTTATATCTCTTGAAGTTAAACCCAATTTCTAAATCTTCCATTGTTTTTCTTTGTTGTTTTCATCAAACTTCTTTATTTAACTTGATCAATTTCAAATGATTCCATTCAACCTAATTAAGAACATGGTTAAATTAGTTAACTCGCTTTTGTCATAGTCCTCGTGGGAACGATCTTGACTTATCACTTTATTACTTGCGACCCGTGCGCTTGCGGAAGCTAAACGGCGAACAACTGGTTAACCAGATTTTGTAAAATCATTACGGTTAATTGTTGTTCGGAGAAAGGATAGTTGCATAATGTTTGTAGATAGTTATTTTTAGGGCAAAAATAGACATTATCCCATTATTTCTTAAAAAATATAATAAAATCAAATATCCCCAAAAAAATTCCAAACAAATTTGTTGATTTATTAGGTTCAATTTGTAATATGTTTTTTTAATACATATATTCAATATGTGGTCCGTGCAATCACATTTTTCATTCTTTTTTTAATACAAAAAATTTTATGAGTTAGATCCTAAAGGTTCACCAGAGTCTTAGCATGCTTCACATCTGTAAGATTCAAACTCACAACCTTACAGTAATGAGTCAATTCATTTATCAACTGGATTAACCTTATTGACATCACACTTTTCATTCTGCATAGTGTGTTTATGGATTAGGAATGGATGAAAACGCCACTATTAAGCAACAGACATGGAAAGAGAAGACATGTTGAATCCGGTAAGACTAAGGGGTTATTGTAGCTTTATTTTAATATCATCTATTAAACAACAATTCGGCTGAAATATCATAATTCTAATGCAGGTCTATAATTTTCAACAAAATTTTAATTAAGCCAAGAGGGTTTATTACTATCTATCTATCTATTACGAGTATCTTGGTGTCCCGCTGCTATACAAACGGGCCACTAAGCAAATTTTCACTCCCTTGGTGCAGCATGTCAAAGAGAGACTAAGTAGTTGGGTGGGACATTGTCTTAATATGGCAGGACGAACAATGTTAATTAAGTTTGTCTTGTCTACTCTCCCATACTACCAAATGCAAACTCTTCTCATTCCTAAAAATATAATAAAATAAATTGATAGAATGAGTAGAAATTTTCTCTGGAAACATGGTTAAGACATCCGAAAGCTTCATCTTATTGCATGGGACTTGATAAAAAGTCCAAAGGAAGATGGCGGACTTGGGATAAAAGACCTCTTATGCCAGAATGTATCATTTATAATAAAACTTTATCGGGAACTTATTACCAAGCACGATGCACTTTGGGTTAAATGTTTGAGAAATAAATATAAGTGTGGGGAAGGGTGGTTACCAATTGTGAGGAAGAAAGCAAGACAATCAGTAGTTTAGAGTGGTCTTACCAAAGTATGGGATATTTTCTGTAATGTCCTAGGTAAGAAATTGCAAGATGGTGCCACGATAAATGCTTGATGGGACTTGTGGACTCCTATAGACAGGCCTTTGGTGTATTTTATAGAAAGAAACACCCATTTATTTGAATATGATGCTAAAGTGAACCAGTTTGTGATGGCTAGTGGTTCCTAGAATGTAGAAAAGTGGAGAATATTCCTTCCGAATTAGGTGGTAGAGAAAATCATGATGGTGACTCCACCCACTTTAACAAGGATGGACACATATTACTGGAGACCGTCCACGGATTGAGACTTTAGTGTTCGTTCAGCCCATAAGCTGGTATATAACCATAACTTGCAAACGACTTATAGGTGGAAGAATCTATGGCGGTGGCCAATTCCGGAGAAAGTTAAATACTTCATGTGGCAAGTATACCATGAGAGAATCCCAACAAACGTACTTCGAGTGTAGAGAGGAATTAGTGAAAATAAAGAATATCCATTTGAGTGCCAAAGCAAGGAGATAGTGTTACACATTTTGAGAGATTTTTGAGAGTGCTAGTAGATTGTGGATGGCATTAATTAACCCATTATATTATAGTACTTTCTTTTCTAATGATTTGCAGGTGTGGCTACTGTGGAATGAAGCACATGGACTGGGTAGTCGGAAAGTTGCTAAATGGCAATGGTTAAAAGTCTTCGGGAGGGCATGTTGGACAATATGAAAGAATAGATGCAGGAGAGTCTTTGGGAGGGCATGTTGGACAATATGAAAGAATAGATGCAGGAGAGTCTTTGATGGAAATTGTGATTCACCTCAAAGTCTAGTGCACAGATATGCCTCCACCAGCTTATGGAGGACATTGAAAATGGTAAATTTAAACACCAGTTATTTAATTTCCTAGGTAGACCTGAGGAGCGTTGGAGTAAACCAGCATCATGATATGTTCGGGTCGATGTGGATGGTTCTCGCACTCAACACGGGCAAGCAGATTGTGGGGGCCTTGTTCGGGACTGTCATGGTAACTGGATCATGGGATTCCAACGGAAACTTGGATTTATTCCAATAGTGGTGTCAGAATTGCTAGCCATGCAAGTGGGATTACAAATTTGTCATGACATGGATTTCAAAAAAATCAAACTTTATTCTGACTGTCTTGAAGCTATACAACTACTGTTTATAGCTAGTAATCCATTACAGCATCATTACTTTGAAATAGAGGAAGTCCGGCAGTGGATATTCTCTTACAGGAACCTTGAGATCATTCATGCCAATAGAGAGGCTCTGCGATGTGCAGATACATTGGCTAAGTGGGCTCTGAATATGGAAGGAGATTGGCTTTGTATGATGGTAGCACCAGAATACTCTGTCATACAAATGCTTTTTTTTTGCTTGCAAAGTCATACAAATGCTTTCTGATATTGGTGAATAGTTAGTTTTTTACTTTGATTTTTTGCTGTAGAATGTAGTATGTAAACTGACAGTGGAAACGTCTATCAAGAGTTAATCTTGTCTTTGATTTAAAAAAATTAATAATTTTTTAACCTTACCTCTATTAAATATATACTATACCTCATGAGAAGAAAGTTTATATAATAATTAATGAATGGTAAATATTCATATAAAAAATTTAATGATATGACTTACAAATAAGATTGAGAAAAACATTTTCTCTGTTAGTCTACCATGTTAATTGGAACAGAGGTGTAATATTTGAACTTTACTCATATTTAATATAATGGAAGGAGTGAAAATTAAGAAGACTTACTAATAATAAACAATAATTTATTAATATTATAGTAGGTGAAGTCTTGAATAATCTGTGCTATTTATGTTTGGGCCAAATTTCTACTCATTTTACTTGAACTCTTCAAACTATTACAATACAATATGACAAGTCTATGGTTTCTGCAAAAAAAAAGTCTTCGTATAATTTTACTTTCATGTGTAGGAGACATGCTATCATCGGTGTTCTTAGAGGTGAAGTAGAAGATGCATGGCAAGTACAATACATAAATCAAATATAGACACCAAGTTGATATCATGCATATTTAGTTATGCATATTGTTCTGCAGCATTTTGCTGTCTACCTATAAATAAAAGTATTTAAATTTATCTATTATATATCAACAAGTAAACAGTACAGTTTTTAAAAAATAATTTTATACTGTGGGGGTGGGACGCCATTGACCTACGATGAAATAAGATTAGTACAGAGGTTTGGTTTTGATGAATGTAAACGTTGAGTTTCCTTCTTTTTTTTTTGACCTGAAATATGAATGTTGAGTTGATTAACGCTTACTTTACATATAAGAGTGGAAAATCAATTGGCAAACAGAATAAAAATTAGAAAGAAAAAAACTGATAAAAAAAATAGTCAACGTTAGGTGCTCCTCTCATCCTTGATATAACATAAGAGAGATTAATGATTTTAAATAAATTATTTTAAAGTATTAATATTTATCTTTTTTTATACTAAATATGTTTGACTTATGAAATGATATATAATCAAATGATACATGACATATATTATTATTAACTAACTTATTTAACTTGATCTCTCCAAAAAAAAAAAACAACTATGCTTTATAATAAGGACAGGACAAGTCATCAAAAACGAAATATTTTAACTGTTTGCCAATTAAATTTAAAATTCTCGTTCATTTTCAGAATAAACAACAAATTTGATGACCCACAAATTAAAACAAAATAAAGCCTATCCTTACCTTCAATTTTCTTTTTTAACTACATAAAATTATTATGGTCTTATAATAACATTCAGCAATTCATAATAAGGGATATTAACTTCATTATGTGTTAAAAGTATATGTCTAAATTTGAATTAGCTAGATTTAATAGGGATTTTTCCCGCTAAATTCTTCCAAGGCCTTAAAAACTCTTTCCCGACATCTTTCCATGCATTGTAAACATTCATATTCAAGGTGCAAAAGCATGAGGGCTTCTACTCTTTTTTTTTTTTTGCACATCCAACAATAAAGAAAAGCATCAATTATTTTTGTAAGAAAATTGAGAAAGGCCATAAGGTGAAATATCACATAACAATATTAGCCACTTAGTCATCAAATCAGTAGAAGGCAGGTGCGAAAATTGGAACCATAGCATATTCCCACTCTTGTATTGGATTATATACAATATACACAAACAAACAGTGCTCACAAGTCTTAAATATAATCGTAGAAGTCTTGAAGAAGCCTCGTAAGAAAACACAAAAAGAGCATTCAATATAGCAGCCAAAAGTGGCCCAATAAAGAGTGTGTGTATAATCATAACTAAAGAAAACAAATGCATCAAGGACCATAAGAACTATAAAGCATATTTCTCCTTTGATCCGGTTTTCTTCAAATGGTTTTTTCAACATCTATAAAAGACCAAAAGTTAAACATATTCACTGTCATAATATGCTAAGGCGACATAACTAAATAACAGTCCATGAACAAGCCAATGCGAGAAGAGAAAACCATCTCATGCGATAAGCAGAACATCCCTCAGTTCAGAACACATGATCAGAGAGGACTCGGTTCCAAGAATTCTATAGTACATGATTCTTCATAGATAAACATATAAAAAGATGCATACTTAAATATCATCAAAGTTTAACAAAAAGGATGACTTGTTATAGTGAAAAGGCACTTCTTTCCAACTGCAAGCACACCCCTTAAAAACACATTTGTTTTCTTCTTCAAAATTTACATAAAAACACACAGACAAGTATCATATCATAACTCTATATTTATATATATATATATATAGAATTTATATAATGCATTTCCAAACAAACTTACACAAGATAAAAGAAAAATTTGAGAGCACTAAAATTGGATCTCTGAAAACAGACAGGCAGATCACTAACATTTCGCATTTGTTTCCTTAAATATTACAAATCCTTCCCTAACATTACAAGAAGCTTCTCTGCAGGCCATGTTACCTCAATAAGTCAATGATGAAAAGCAGATATATCTTCTGCCAAGGGTTCTGCTTTCTGCAACATTCAGGAAAAGTATCAGACTACAGAATAAAAATCCTCTGAAAATAATGGAATTGCACATCTACGATGTACACATTAATTACAAAAAATCATTTATCTTTACTATTATCAATATGCCTTACTGATATCCCTTATATGTTCACAACAAAACATGGTCAATCACATGGTTAATCAGAGAACAACATTAAATAAGGATGTCATAACCTACAAATTCAGCGGGGTTCACCACTTAACTAACCTGCATTTATCTTCAAATATGATTGTCGTTAAGCCATACAAGACTTTCCACATGATCAAACACATCAAAAATACAGCTCTCTCTTGGGATAGCAAAGATGTTGAAGTCATTTGTAGTGAGATTGCACAAAACAATATGTGGTTCATGATTCTCCTCCTGTTCACCTTCAATAAAGTCTTCATTTTCTGGCCAACCAAAGCAAACAATTTCATTTCTCCAAACAAAACCTGAATTCGGGTCAATCCTATATGGATTGGGTTTGATAGTGTATAATTTAGTCCAACTCCATCTCTCCCTGGATGGATCTGTAGACTCCTCCAACACCCACAAATAAATCAACTCTGTTCTATCATTTTCATTCCAAGTGAAAGAAACCATAGCAATTCTGTTCTTATACAGAGCAAAACCATTGCGAGCTGAAAAAGTGCCAGGATATGGTATCAATGTGCATACTTCCATTGCCATATCAAATGAAACTATCACAACAAGATTAACTTCTACCTTTACCCCAAACCAAAAGACAGCTCCATTACTAGTGAAACCCTTGTAAGTAAGAACACATATACCCTCCAAGTTCCTGAGTTCAACTTCTCTCCATAACCCTGTCCTTAATGAATACACCTCCCCTTTAACAATACCACGATTAGATGTAAAAAGTTTCACAATCTTGCAATCATTAGTGGTAGAGCTGAACCCAAATCCTATAGAATACTCCTGAAACTCATGATTGATGAGAGAGTTGGGCACTTGTCTGAGTGCCCTAATAGAGGGATTCCACAACCAAAGAGAATGTTGAGATTCAACAACGAGGTTGACAAGAAGCAAACCATTACTGGAACAGACACTCTGTATTTGCGAACCAATGATATGTGGATGCTGATTCTGAAATTCAACGACTTGCATCTCACGATTAAGACAACGTAAGTGCCAATGATTAGATTCAGAGATAATACAATCAACAACAAGTAAAGAGTTTTGCTGGGTGGAATGGTGGAGGTGATCTGCAATGAAAGATGGGGTTTTGAACAGATTCTTCCATTCTTTACACACGCATTGAAATCGGATAAGCGATTTTACCGGAAGCCATACCAGAATATTTGTGATAATTTCTTGGGGAAGACACGGTGTGTCGTTCGCCATTATTGTCAGCTTCAATAAAGGCAGGACGAGAAGAGGAGGGATGAAGGAGAGATTGAGACTGAGACAATGATCGGTGCTAAGGAAAAATAGAAGATGGCGACCACAATTGAGACTGTGAAAGCGATAGAGACGGCGGTTGTGTGAGGAAGATGACGTCAGCGACAGCCGTGGCGAGAGATGACGGCAACTTGAGACTGTAGAGACGAGCCTAACGACAGTGGAGAACGACTGAACGAGAGCCTGAGGAAGAGAGTAGAGGAAATGAGTGATATTACCCAAAGCTGAAAAGGTAATATCAAGTCCATGACTCAGAACAAAATATCAAATGACAATGAAACATCGAGGTAAAGTAATTTAAAGTCCATAATTTGTCATTGCAGCAAAATATGAAGTCCATTTGTGCTTTTAATCAAGTTCCTCCATGGATACAACAGCAGCTCCAACTTCAGCCACACATGAATCACGCTCCTGATTTTGGTCAAGGGAAAAGAAAAAGTGACTAACGAACACAGAACACTGAAGAAGAGAACTTGAATAAAGCACAAAGCAATACAGAACGAACTCGACCAAACATTTAAGAATAAAAATTGAACTTTGAAGAAGAGAAATTGAGGATTACCTAGTGCAGTGACGGGAAAGTGATGATCTTGAAGTTTGAAGTACAGATCTTGAGGACCGACGATCTTCAAGCTTGAAGAACACAACTTGCGGACAGAGAGGAGGAGAAAACTTGACGACAGATGATCTTCGGCCAATGCAGCTACTAGGCGCGGATATTAAGGGATGAAAATGCGACAACGGAGAGAACAGAGAAGCTTGAATTGCTCAATTGCAGAATGCCAGACGCCCAGACCCAAAATGCAGAACGAAGAGAGTGAGAGAGCGAGAGTTCGGCCGACCAATGTGAATACCGAATGGAATGGGAAAGGAAGGGTGGTAGGGCTGATATTAAGAATATATATGCCCTCTAAACGACGTGGTTTTAAGTTAGGGCAGTAGGCAGATTTTTTTTTGGGCCTGCATATTAATGGATGAAGGTGCAGATTTATCAATAAAGTTTTAAATAACAAGAGTCATATACAATTATATTTTAAATAGGGTAAAAATACATATAAGAAATTAAAAATGGAATATCTACCATAAAGTCGTTAAATTTGATCTAACGACGTTAAATTATAAGAGAAGAAAACACCTAACGCCGTTTGGTCAAATTTAACGGTTTTGTGATGGATGCTTCATTTTTAATTTCTTATGTGTATTTTTACCCCTGTAAAACAGAAGCCCCTTGCTTAAACCTTCCTTAGTAAATATATATACACCTTAACTCTAATATATTTATATATTATATAACAATTAACCGGTAGAACCAAGCTTACTAGTCCAGGACCCTTACCCGGTACCCAGACTTCAAGTCTGACTTGGTCTTGGCTGAAAATGGCAGTTTGCTTGTTGTTTTTTATTTTAGGTTGAACCAGATTCACCAGTTTCTAGGTTTTGTGTATAGGCTACGACCAGTATCACTCCTTTTCTTTTCAATTTTTATTTCCGCAGCTTAAAACGGTACAGTTTTCATCCTTTTCTCACACACTAACCCGCTACGCAAATTTATGAAAATGCACGCGAGATCAGGTGAGGAAAAAAAGCTAAACAAAAACAAAAATGAAAAGCGCGATTACAATACAACCCACAAATTGATTATTGAACCCGTGCACCAAATAAAATGAAAAAAAAACAAAGAAAGAAGCACCACAAATTGAAGCAATAAATAAAAAGAAGTATTGTGAAAAAATACCTCATTTTTTTGAACAAAAAAAATACCTGATTGATAACTTAATTATTAAATAGGACATGGGAAGATCACGTGCATACTGGAGAAAGATATTTGTGCACAAAGTGGTGTAAATCTCTTGGATAAGATAAGACGTATGGGTACAGCTTGGTTGTTGGGAAGAAAAAAGGATATGGTGAAGAAGATAATTTTGTAAGCTACTAATAATATCTGTATTTTCTGACCTTGTGCGTTTGGATGATGATGGTGATTCTGTCATAGCTTTGCTTTGATTCTTCAAGACCTCTGCCTCTCTACGAGTTTGAAACGAAGGTTGAAGATAGTGGAGGAAGAAGGGGATTGAAGTTTTGAAGCGAAAGAAGAGAGACGGAAATAGAGAAAAGAAGAAGAGAGAGAGGAAGGAGTGAATCAAAAAAAGAGAGGAATCAATTTAAATAGGACAATAGAGTAGACAAGCAGAGTAGCAGAGAGAAAATCAAGGTTTCGAAAAACTCAAGAGAGCTAGCTTCCTCAACAAGTTAGATAGCTGTCATCTCAACAAAGAGAGAAGGAAATGAATCAAGAAAAAGAAAGGAATTAATTTAAAAATGGAGGGACTTTCAAAAGAGATGTGATGTACTTATTCCTTTCACAGCACGAGTAACTTATAGGATAATGATTTGATTCACCGAATAACTCACTTTGAGTGTAATTAATGTAAATTTGCCAATTTGATTGACAAATAGTTAATGCTTAAATACTACTCATTGTATGTGACTTTTTCGGTTAATCAAATAATGATCCTAGAAGTTACTCGTGTTGTGAAAGGAAGGAGTAGATCACATCTCTTTTAAAAGTGTCTCCATTTTTAAATTAATTTTTTTATTTTTTAGATTCATTTCTTTCTCTCTATTTGTTGAGATGCAGCTATCCAACTTGTTGGGGGAAGCTATCTCTCTTGAGTTTTTTGAAGCCTTGATAACCTCTCTGCTATTCTGCTTGCCCACCCCATCTTCCTTTTTAAATTGATTCTTTCCTTTTTGTGCTTCACTCCTTCCTCACTCTCTTGTAACTCTCTTCTATTTTTCTATGTTTCCGTCTCTCCTCCTTCGTTTCAGAACTCCTTTCCCATTCACCCTCCACTATATTCAACCTTCTTTTCAAACTCATAGAGAGGCATTGGTCCAGAATAATCAAATCAAAGCTATGGCAGAATCATCATCATCATCCAAATGCACAAGGATTAGAGAATACGGATGTTATTAGTAGCTTATGAGATCATTTTGTTCACCATATCCTCTCTTTTCTTCCCACCAAAACCAAGATGTACCCACGATTCCATCTTGTGCAAGAGAATTATGCCACTAGGACTCTCAATGCTCACTTTTAACTTTAATGACTCTTTATTTCCTTGTTTCAAGTGCTTCACCACTTTCGGTGATGCACTATTATACTTTTCTAATTCCAAACCAATAAACATGTTTCGCATCGAGCAAAATGAGAGTTTCAAAGTGTTTTCTACAATGATCAATATTTAGATTAAAATTGTAATAAGCCGTAAAGTTGAGCATATGGAGTTATGTTTGGCATATTTTCCTCATTGTCACATTGATGCTCCTTCGAGCGTTTTCCACAACAGCACCATTAGGGTTTTAAAATTGAGAAGAGCCATGTTGAATGTTATGCCCCTGTTCATTTGCCTTAACTCAAAGCGTTGCATCAGGTGAAAGATAAATATTCAGATCCTGAATCTGCCGGTAACATCCTTAATGGATGTTCTTTTCTTGAAGAATTGTTGTTACAGTCTACGTATTTGTCTTCAGAAAACAAATAAATCATTGTCCCTAATATTAGAATGTTCTAGCATCTGATATCAGCAAAGTTATTCAATATCTTCACATTTCACTGTTGTCTGCTTTCTAGGCCCAATGCAACTTTCTAGGGGGTCCGGGCATGGATTTGCAACAGTCGGATTTTTGGCCCCATGGGATGGCAACCATGTTCGGGCTCCGGGCAAGTCGTGGCAGCCTTGGGCAAGGTGGTGGCAAGGTTTGGCAGCCTTGGAAAGGGTTTGGGAAAGGTTTGGCACACTTGGGCAGGGTCCGGGCAAGTCCTGGCACGTCCAGGACTGGTCCTGGCTGGTTCAGGACTTACTCAGGACTTCCCCGGGCAAGGTTCTGCGCAGTACAAAACTTCACCACCGTACCAAAATGAAATCTACTCGTTACATTTTCGATTTTTTTGTTGCATCCCCCCTTTCTAGGCCCAATGCAACTTTCTAGGGGGTCCGGGCATGGATTTGCAACAGTCGGATTTTTGGCCCCATGGGATGGCAACCATGTTCGGGGTCCTGGCAAGTCGTGGCAGCCTTGGGCAAGGTGGTGGCAAGGTTTGGCAGCCTTGGAAAGGGTTTGGGCAAGGTTTGGCACACTTGGGCAGGGTCCGGGCAAGTCCTGGCACGTCCAGGACTGGTCCTGGCTGGTTCAGGACTTACTCAGGACTTCCCGGGCAAGGTTCTGCGCAGTACAAAAACTTCACCACCGTACCAAAATGAAATCTACTCGTTACATTTTCGATTTTTTTGTTGCATCCCCCCTTTCTAGGCCCAATGCAACTTTCTAGGGGGTCCGGGCATGGATTTGCAACAGTCGGATTTTTGGCCCCATGGGATGGCAACCATGTTCGGGGTTCGGGCAAGTCGTGGCAGCCTTGGGCAAGGTGGTGGCAAGGTTTGGCAGCCTTGGAAAGGGTTTGGGCAAGGTTTGGCACACTTGGGCAGGGTCCGGGCAAGTCCTGGCACGTCCAGGACTGGTCCTGGCTGGTTCAGGACTTACTCAGGACTTGCCCGGGCAAGGTTCTGCGCAGTACAAAAACTTCACCACCGTACCAAAATTAAATCTACTCGTTACATTTTCGATTTTTTTGTTGCATCCCCCCTTTCTAGGCCCAATGCAACTTTCTAGGGGGTCCGGGCATGGATTTGCAACAGTCGGATTTTTGGCCCCATGGGTTGGCAACCATGTTCGGGGTCCGGGCAAGTCTTGGCAGCCTTGGGCAAGGTGGTGGCAAGGTTTGGCAGCCTTGGAAAGGGTTTGGGCAAGGTTTGGCACACTTGGGCAGGGTCCGGGCAAGTCCTGGCACGTCCAGGACTGGTGCTGGCACGTCCAGGACTGGTCCTGGCTGGTTCAGGACTTACTCAGGACTTGCCCGGGCAAGGTTCTGCGCAGTACAAAAACTTCACCCCCGTACCAAAATTAAATTTACTCGTTACATTTGAGATTTTATTTGTGCATTCACTCATACTCATCCCCCCTACATGTGGGGGTGCCCGGCCGCCGGAGCCGCCGCCCGTGGTGGCCGTTTGAGGCCGCCCAAGGCTGAACACTAAAAAATTCGTCAAATATTCTACGGGTGTCAAAAAATTATGAAACTTGGGGGTTGATCTTCTGTTATGGTGCCTAGGATTGCTACAAAAAATCGTGGAAAAATTCGATCTCTAGGTGCCTCAAAAAAAAGTTGTCGTTTGAGAAAAAAGTATGTCTGTTCGTGCCACAATGGAAAAGGCTCAAATTGCATATATAGGGGGGCACCCCCACCCCCCCTCCCCATGGCAGCCAGGCGCACACACAAGAGAGGTATGGATTGTCCCTTGGTGCAGGACAAGTGTGTGAGCCATGGGGTCGAGTTCCTTGGTCACTTCGTACGTCGGCGCCACCCGTGGTGGCCGGCGGCGGTGGCCGGCCGTAGTGGGGCGGCCTCTGGCGACTTTTCCGGCGGACCCTAAAATGTGTTGGATTTCATATGGGGATGGATGGTGGCACGTACTTGGGGGTTCTTTGCCCTCCCGTGAGCGAGATACTCATCAAACCCGCATCCGTTGATGGAACATGATTCCTAGGCTAGGGCGCGGTGGGGCTCTCGCTCTTGTGAGGACATTGTAACCCGCCTTCATGTGGGATGGATGGTGGCACGTACTTGGGGGTTCTTTGCCCTCCCGTGAGCGAGATACTCATCAAACCCGCATCCGTTGATGGAACATGATTCCTAGGCTAGGGCGCGGTGGGGCTCTCGCTCTTGTGAGGACAATGTAACCCCCTTCATATGGGATGGATGGTGGCACGCACTTGGGGGTTCTTTGCCCTCCCGTGAGCGAGATACTCATCAAACCCGCATCCGTTGATGGAACATGATTCCTAGGCTAGGGCGCGGTGGGGCTCTCGCTCTTGTGAGGACAATGTAACCCCCTTCATATGGGATGGATGGTGGCACGTACTTGGGGGTTCTTTGCCCTCCCGCGAGCGAGATACTCATCAAACCCGCATCCGTTAAGGGGACTTGCGCTACCTACCCGCGATTGGATGGAAACCGCATGATTCCTAGGCTAGGGCGCGGTGGGGCTCTCGCTCTTGTGAGGACAAGGTAACCCGCTTTGTTGTTGCTTCATGGGACTCTCGTGAGTGG
>OY979713.1:610000-617500 GCA_963855925.1 Inga laurina | reverse complement strand
CATTTTCGATTTTTTTGTTGCATCCCCCCTTTCTAGGCCCAATGCAACTTTCTAGGGGGTCCGGGCATGGATTTGCAACAGTCGGATTTTTGGCCCCATGGGATGGCAACCATGTTCGGGGTCCGGGCAAGTCGTGGCAGCCTTGGGCAAGGTGGTGGCAAGGTTTGGCAGCCTTGGAAAGGGTTTGGGCAAGGTTTGGCACACTTGGGCAGGGTCCGGGCAAGTCCTGGCACGTCCAGGACTGGTCCTGGCTGGTTCAGGACTTACTCAGGACTTGCCCGGGCAAGGTTCTGCGCAGTACAAAAACTTCACCACCGTACCAAAATGAAATCTACTCGTTACATTTTCGATTTTTTTGTTGCATCCCCCCTTTCTAGGCCCAATGCAACTTTCTAGGGGGTCCGGGCATGGATTTGCAACAGTCGGATTTTTGGCCCCATGGGTTGGCAACCATGTTCGGGGTCCGGGCAAGTCGTGGCAGCCTTGGGCAAGGTGGTGGCAAGGTTTGGCAGCCTTGGAAAGGGTTTGGGCAAGGTTTGGCACACTTGGGCAGGGTCCGGGCAAGTCCTGGCACGTCCAGGACTGGTCCTGGCTGGTTCAGGACTTACTCAGGACTTGCCTGGGCAAGGTTCTGCGCAGTACAAAAACTTCACCACCGTACCAAAATGAAATCTACTCGTTACATTTTCGATTTTTTTGTTGCATCCCCCCTTTCTAGGCCCAATGCAACTTTCTAGGGGGTCCGGGCATGGATTTGCAACAGTCGGATTTTTGGCCCCATGGGTTGGCAACCATGTTCGGGGTCCGGGCAAGTCGTGGCAGCCTTGGGCAAGGTGGTGGCAAGGTTTGGCAGCCTTGGAAAGGGTTTGGGCAAGGTTTGGCACACTTGGGCAGGGTCCGGGCAAGTCCTGGCACGTCCAGGACTGGTCCTGGCTGGTTCAGGACTTACTCAGGACTTGCCCGGGCAAGGTTCTGCGCAGTACAAAAACTTCACCACCGTACCAAAATGAAATCTACTCGTTACATTTTCGATTTTTTTGTTGCATCCCCCCTTTCTAGGCCCAATGCAACTTTCTAGGGGGTCCGGGCATGGATTTGCAACAGTCGGATTTTTGGCCCCATGGGTTGGCAACCATGTTCGGGCTCCGGGCAAGTCGTGGCAGCCTTGGGCAAGGTGGTGGCAAGGTTTGGCAGCCTTGGAAAGGGTTTGGGCAAGGTTTGGCACACTTGGGCAGGGTCCGGGCAAGTCCTGGCACGTCCAGGACTGGTCCTGGCTGGTTCAGGACTTACTCAGGACTTGCCCGGGCAAGGTTCTGCGCAGTACAAAAACTTCACCACCGTACCAAAATGAAATCTACTCGTTACATTTTCGATTTTTTTGTTGCATCCCCCCTTTCTAGGCCCAATGCAACTTTCTAGGGGGTCCGGGCATGGATTTGCAACAGTCGGATTTTTGGCCCCATGGGTTGGCAACCATGTTCGGGCTCCGGGCAAGTCGTGGCAGCCTTGGGCAAGGTGGTGGCAAGGTTTGGCAGCCTTGGAAAGGGTTTGGGCAAGGTTTGGCACACTTGGGCAGGGTCCGGGCAAGTCCTGGCACGTCCAGGACTGGTCCTGGCTGGTTCAGGACTTACTCAGGACTTGCCCGGGCAAGGTTCTGCGCAGTACAAAAACTTCACCACCGTACCAAAATGAAATCTACTCGTTACATTTTCGATTTTTTTGTTGCATCCCCCCTTTCTAGGCCCAATGCAACTTTCTAGGGGGTCCGGGCATGGATTTGCAACAGTCGGATTTTTGGCCCCATGGGTTGGCAACCATGTTCGGGGTCCGGGCAAGTCGTGGCAGCCTTGGGCAAGGTGGTGGCAAGGTTTGGCAGCCTTGGAAAGGGTTTGGGCAAGGTTTGGCACACTTGGGCAGGGTCCGGGCAAGTCCTGGCACGTCCAGGACTGGTCCTGGCTGGTTCAGGACTTACTCAGGACTTGCCCGGGCAAGGTTCTGCGCAGTACAAAAACTTCACCACCGTACCAAAATGAAATCTACTCGTTACATTTTCCATTTTTTTGTTGCATCCCCCCTTTCTAGGCCCAATGCAACTTTCTAGGGGGTCCGGGCATGGATTTGCAACAGTCGGATTTTTGGCCCCATGGGATGGCAACCATGTTCGGGCTCCGGGCAAGTCGTGGCAGCCTTGGGCAAGGTGGTGGCAAGGTTTGGCAGCCTTGGAAAGGGTTTGGGCAAGGTTTGGCACACTTGGGCAGGGTCCGGGCAAGTCCTGGCACGTCCAGGACTGGTCCTGGCTGGTTCAGGACTTACTCAGGACTTGCCCGGGCAAGGTTCTGCGCAGTACAAAAACTTCACCACCGTACCAAAATGAAATCTACTCGTTACATTTTCGATTTTTTTGTTGCATCCCCCCTTTCTAGGCCCAATGCAACTTTCTAGGGGGTCCGGGCATGGATTTGCAACAGTCGGATTTTTGGCCCCATGGGATGGCAACCATGTTCGGGGTCCGGGCAAGTCGTGGCAGCCTTGGGCAAGGTGGTGGCAAGGTTTGGCAGCCTTGGAAAGGGTTTGGGCAAGGTTTGGCACACTTGGGCAGGGTCCGGGCAAGTCCTGGCACGTCCAGGACTGGTCCTGGCTGGTTCAGGACTTACTCAGGACTTGCCCGGGCAAGGTTCTGCGCAGTACAAAAACTTCACCACCGTACCAAAATGAAATCTACTCGTTACATTTTCGATTTTTTTGTTGCATCCCCCCTTTCTAGGCCCAATGCAACTTTCTAGGGGGTCCGGGCATGGATTTGCAACAGTCGGATTTTTGGCCCCATGGGTTGGCAACCATGTTCGGGGTCCGGGCAAGTCGTGGCAGCCTTGGGCAAGGTGGTGGCAAGGTTTGGCAGCCTTGGAAAGGGTTTGGGCAAGGTTTGGCACACTTGGGCAGGGTCCGGGCAAGTCCTGGCACGTCCAGGACTGGTCCTGGCTGGTTCAGGACTTACTCAGGACTTGCCCGGGCAAGGTTCTGCGCAGTACAAAAACTTCACCACCGTACCAAAATGAAATCTACTCGTTACATTTTCGATTTTTTTGTTGCATCCCCCCTTTCTAGGCCCAATGCAACTTTCTAGGGGGTCCGGGCATGGATTTGCAACAGTCGGATTTTTGGCCCCATGGGTTGGCAACCATGTTCGGGGTCCGGGCAAGTCGTGGCAGCCTTGGGCAAGGTGGTGGCAAGGTTTGGCAGCCTTGGAAAGGGTTTGGGCAAGGTTTGGCACACTTGGGCAGGGTCCGGGCAAGTCCTGGCACGTCCAGGACTGGTCCTGGCTGGTTCAGGACTTACTCAGGACTTGCCCGGGCAAGGTTCTGCGCAGTACAAAAACTTCACCACCGTACCAAAATGAAATCTACTCGTTACATTTTCGATTTTTTTGTTGCATCCCCCCTTTCTAGGCCCAATGCAACTTTCTAGGGGGTCCGGGCATGGATTTGCAACAGTCGGATTTTTGGCCCCATGGGTTGGCAACCATGTTCGGGCTCCGGGCAAGTCGTGGCAGCCTTGGGCAAGGTGGTGGCAAGGTTTGGCAGCCTTGGAAAGGGTTTGGGCAAGGTTTGGCACACTTGGGCAGGGTCCGGGCAAGTCCTGGCACGTCCAGGACTGGTCCTGGCTGGTTCAGGACTTACTCAGGACTTGCCCGGGCAAGGTTCTGCGCAGTACAAAAACTTCACCACCGTACCAAAATGAAATCTACTCGTTACATTTTCCATTTTTTTGTTGCATCCCCCCTTTCTAGGCCCAATGCAACTTTCTAGGGGGTCCGGGCATGGATTTGCAACAGTCGGATTTTTGGCCCCATGGGATGGCAACCATGTTCGGGCTCCGGGCAAGTCGTGGCAGCCTTGGGCAAGGTGGTGGCAAGGTTTGGCAGCCTTGGAAAGGGTTTGGGCAAGGTTTGGCACACTTGGGCAGGGTCCGGGCAAGTCTTGGCACGTCCAGGACTGGTCCTGGCTGGTTCAGGACTTACTCAGGACTTGCCCGGGCAAGGTTCTGCGCAGTACAAAAACTTCACCACCGTACCAAAATGAAATCTACTCGTTACATTTTCGATTTTTTTGTTGCATCCCCCCTTTCTAGGCCCAATGCAACTTTCTAGGGGGTCCGGGCATGGATTTGCAACAGTCGGATTTTTGGCCCCATGGGATGGCAACCATGTTCGGGGTCCGGGCAAGTCGTGGCAGCCTTGGGCAAGGTGGTGGCAAGGTTTGGCAGCCTTGGAAAGGGTTTGGGCAAGGTTTGGCACACTTGGGCAGGGTCCGGGCAAGTCCTGGCACGTCCAGGACTGGTCCTGGCTGGTTCAGGACTTACTCAGGACTTGCCCGGGCAAGGTTCTGCGCAGTACAAAAACTTCACCACCGTACCAAAATGAAATCTACTCGTTACATTTTCGATTTTTTTGTTGCATCCCCCCTTTCTAGGCCCAATGCAACTTTCTAGGGGGTCCGGGCATGGATTTGCAACAGTCGGATTTTTGGCCCCATGGGTTGGCAACCATGTTCGGGGTCCGGGCAAGTCTTGGCAGCCTTGGGCAAGGTGGTGGCAAGGTTTGGCAGCCTTGGAAAGGGTTTGGGCAAGGTTTGGCACACTTGGGCAGGGTCCGGGCAAGTCCTGGCACGTCCAGGACGGGTGCTGGCACGTCCAGGACTGGTCCTGGCTGGTTCAGGACTTACTCAGGACTTGCCCGGGCAAGGTTCTGCGCAGTACAAAAACTTCACCCCCGTACCAAAATGAAATCTACTCGTTACATTTTCGATTTTTTTGTTGCATCCCCCCTTTCTACGCCCAATGCAACTTTCTAGGGGGTCCGGGCATGGATTTGCAACAGTCGGATTTTTGGCCCCATGGGTTGGCAACCATGTTCGGGGTCCGGGCAAGTCTTGGCAGCCTTGGGCAAGGTGGTGGCAAGGTTTGGCAGCCTTGGAAAGGGTTTGGGCAAGGTTTGGCACACTTGGGCAGGGTCCGGGCAAGTCCTGGCACGTCCAGGACGGGTGCTGGCACGTCCAGGACTGGTCCTGGCTGGTTCAGGACTTACTCAGGACTTGCCCGGGCAAGGTTCTGCGCAGTACAAAAACTTCACCACCGTACCAAAATGAAATCTACTCGTTACATTTTCGATTTTTTTGTTGCATCCCCCCTTTCTAGGCCCAATGCAACTTTATAGGGGGTCCGGGCATGGATTTGCAACAGTCGGATTTTTGGCCCCATGGGTTGGCAACCATGTTCGGGGTCCGGGCAAGTCGTGGCAGCCTTGGGCAAGGTTGTGGCAAGGTTTGGCAGCCTTGGAAAGGGTTTGGGCAAGGTTTGGCACACTTGGGCAGGGTCCGGGCAAGTCCTGGCACGTCCAGGACTGGTCCTGGCTGGTTCAGGACTTACTCAGGACTTGCCCGGGCAAGGTTCTGCGCAGTACAAAAACTTCACCACCGTACCAAAATGAAATCTACTCGTTACATTTTCGATTTTTTTGTTGCATCCCCCCTTTCTAGGCCCAATGCAACTTTCTAGGGGGTCCGGGCATGGATTTGCAACAGTCGGATTTTTGGCCCCATGGGTTGCCAACCATGTTCGGGGTCCGGGCAAGTCGTGGCAGCCTTGGGCAAGGTGGTGGCAAGGTTTGGCAGCCTTGGAAAGGGTTTGGGCAAGGTTTGGCACACTTGGGCAGGGTCCGGGCAAGTTCTGGCACGTCCAGGACTGGTCCTGGCTGGTTCAGGACTTACTCAGGACTTGCCCGGGCAAGGTTCTGCGCAGTACAAAAACTTCACCACCGTACCAAAATGAAATCTACTCGTTACATTTTCGATTTTTTTGTTGCATCCCCCCTTTCTAGGCCCAATGCAACTTTCTAGGGGGTCCGGGCATGGATTTGCAACAGTCGGATTTTTGGCCCCATGGGTTGGCAACCATGTTCGGGGTCCGGGCAAGTCGTGGCAGCCTTGGGCAAGGTGGTGGCAAGGTTTGGCAGCCTTGGAAAGGGTTTGGGCAAGGTTTGGCACACTTGGGCAGGGTCCGGGCAAGTCCTGGCACGTCCAGGACTGGTCCTGGCTGGTTCAGGACTTACTCAGGACTTGCCCGGGCAAGGTTCTGCGCAGTACAAAAACTTCACCACCGTACCAAAATGAAATCTACTCGTTACATTTTCGATTTTTTTGTTGCATCCCCCCTTTCTAGGCCCAATGCAACTTTCTAGGGGGTCCGGGCATGGATTTGCAACAGTCGGATTTTTGGCCCCATGGGATGGCAACCATGTTCGGGCTCCGGGCAAGTCGTGGCAGCCTTGGGCAAGGTGGTGGCAAGGTTTGGCAGCCTTGGAAAGGGTTTGGGCAAGGTTTGGCACACTTGGGCAGGGTCCGGGCAAGTCGTGGCACGTCCAGGACTGGTCCTGGCTGGTTCAGGACTTACTCAGGACTTGCCCGGGCAAGGTTCTGCGCAGTACAAAAACTTCACCACCGTACCAAAATGAAATCTACTCGTTACATTTTCGATTTTTTTGTTGCATCCCCCCTTTCTAGGCCCAATGCAACTTTCTAGGGGGTCCGGGCATGGATTTGCAACAGTCGGATTTTTGGCCCCATGGGATGGCAACCATGTTCGGGGTCCGGGCAAGTCGTGGCAGCCTTGGGCAAGGTGGTGGCAAGGTTTGGCAGCCTTGGAAAGGGTTTGGGCAAGGTTTGGCACACTTGGGCAGGGTCCGGGCAAGTCCTGGCACGTCCAGGACTGGTCCTGGCTGGTTCAGGACTTACTCAGGACTTGCCCGGGCAAGGTTCTGCGCAGTACAAAAACTTCACCACCGTACCAAAATGAAATCTACTCGTTACATTTTCAATTTTTTTGTTGCATCCCCCCTTTCTAGGCCCAATGCAACTTTCTAGGGGGTCCGGGCATGGATTTGCAACAGTCGGATTTTTGGCCCCATGGGTTGGCAACCATGTTCGGGGTCCGGGCAAGTCGTGGCAGCCTTGGGCAAGGTGGTGGCAAGGTTTGGCAGCCTTGGAAAGGGTTTGGGCAAGGTTTGGCACACTTGGGCAGGGTCCGGGCAAGTCCTGGCACGTCCAGGACTGGTCCTGGCTGGTTCAGGACTTACTCAGGACTTGCCCGGGCAAGGTTCTGCGCAGTACAAAAACTTCACCACCGTACCAAAATGAAATCTACTCGTTACATTTTCGATTTTTTTGTTGCATCCCCCCTTTCTAGGCCCAATGCAACTTTCTAGGGGGTCCGGGCATGGATTTGCAACAGTCGGATTTTTGGCCCCATGGGTTGGCAACCATGTTCGGGGTCCGGGCAAGTCTTGGCAGCCTTGGGCAAGGTGGTGGCAAGGTTTGGCAGCCTTGGAAAGGGTTTGGGCAAGGTTTGGCACACTTGGGCAGGGTCCGGGCAAGTCCTGGCACGTCCAGGACGGGTGCTGGCACGTCCAGGACTGGTCCTGGCTGGTTCAGGACTTACTCAGGACTT
>OY979713.1:577500-602500 GCA_963855925.1 Inga laurina | reverse complement strand
CCATCCAATCGAGGGTAGGTAGCGCAAGTCCCCTTAACGGATGCGGGTTTGATGAGTATCTCGCTCAAGGGAGGTCCAAGAACCCCTAGGCACGCACCACCATCAATCACATTGAAATCCCACACACCATGCGATCCACCGAAATGAGTAAGGATGGGGGCGCGTACAAATCCCACGCACCATACGATCCACCGATATGAGAAGGATGGGGGCAAGCACAAATCCCACAAACCATACGATCCACCGATATGAGAAGGACGGGGCAAGCACAAATCCCACAAACCATACGATCCACCGAAATGAGAAGGATGGGGGCGAGTACAAGGCGTGTCGCGTGGTCGGCCCGATTGCAAGAATCCAACCACGCCCAAGCTTACTAAGCACCCGGGGGGCAAGAGCCCGAGAACGGATGCCGTTCCGCGAGATTGTGAGGAGGAATCCCACTCACGAGAGTCCCATGAAGCAACAACAAAGCGGGTTACCTTGTCCTCACAAGAGCGAGAGCCCCACCGCGCCCTAGCCTAGGAATCATGCGGTTTCCATCCAATCGCGGGTAGGTAGCGCAAGTCCCCTTAACGGATGCGGGTTTGATGAGTATCTCGCTCGCGGGAGGGCAAAGAACCCCCAAGTACATGCCACCATCCATCCCATATGAAGGGGGTTACATTGTCCTCACAAGAGCGAGAGCCCCACCGCGCCCTAGCCTAGGAATCATGTTCCATCAATGGATGCGGGTTTGATGAGTATCTCGCTCACGGGAGGGCAAAGAACCCCCAAGTGCGTGCCACCATCCATCCCATATGAAGGGGGTTACATTGTCCTCACAAGAGCGAGAGCCCCACCGCGCCCTAGCCTAGGAATCATGTTCCATCAACGGATGCGGGTTTGATGAGTATCTCGCTCACGGGAGGGCAAAGAACCCCCAAGTACGTGCCACCATCCATCCCACATGAAGGCGGGTTACAATGTCCTCACAAGAGCGAGAGCCCCACCGCGCCCTAGCCTAGGAATCATGTTCCATCAACGGATGCGGGTTTGATGAGTATCTCGCTCACGGGAGGGCAAAGAACCCCCAAGTACGTGCCACCATCCATCCCCATATGAAATCCAACACATTTTAGGGTCCGCCGGAAAAGTCGCCGAAAAAGTCGCCGGAGGCCGCCCCACTACGGCCGGCCACCGCCGCCGGCCACCACGGGTGGCGCCGACGTACGAAGTGACCAAGGAACTCGACCCCATGGCTCACACACTTGTCCTGCACCAAGGGACAATCCATACCTCTCTTGTGTGTGCGCCTGGCTGCCATGGGGAGGGGGGGTGGGGGTGCCCCCCTATATATGCAATTTGAGCCTTTTCCATTGTGGCACGAACAGACATACTTTTTTCTCAAACGACAACTTTTTTTTGAGGCACCTAGAGATCGAATTTTTCCACGATTTTTTGCAGCAATCCTAGGCACCATAACAGAAGATCAACCCCCAAGTTTCATAATTTTTTGACACCCGTAGAATATTTGACGAATTTTTTAGTGTTCAGCCTTGGGCGGCCTCAAACGGCCACCACGGGCGGCGGCTCCGGTGGCCGGGCACCCCCACATGTAGGGGGGGATGAGTATGAGTGAATGCACAAATAAAATCTCAAATGTAACGAGTAAATTTAATTTTGGTACGGGGGTGAAGTTTTTGTACTGCGCAGAACCTTGCCCGGGCAAGTCCTGAGTAAGTCTTGAACCAGCCAGGACCAGTCCTGGACGTGCCAGCACCCGTCCTGGACGTGCCAGGACTTGCCCGGACCCTGCCCAAGTGTGCCAAACCTTGCCCAAACCCTTTCCAAGGCTGCCAAACCTTGCCACCACCTTGCCCAAGGCTGCCAAGACTTGCCCGGACCCCGAACATGGTTGCCAACCCATGGGGCCAAAAATCCGACTGTTGCAAATCCATGCCCGGACCCCCTAGAAAGTTGCATTGGGCCTAGAAAGGGGGGATGCAACAAAAAAATCGAAAATGTAACGAGTAGATTTCATTTTGTTACGGTGGTGAAGTTTTTGTACTGCGCAGAACCTTGCCCGGGCAAGTCCTGAGTAAGTCCTGAACCAGCCAGGACCAGTCCTGGACGTGCCAGGACTTGCCCGGACCCTGCCCAAGTGTGCCAAACCTTGCCCAAACCCTTTCCAAGGCTGCCAAACCTTGCCACCACCTTGCCCAAGGCTGCCACGACTTGCCCGGACCCCGAACATGGTTGCCAACCCATGGGGCCAAAAATCCGACTTTTGCAAATCCATGCCCGGACCCCCTAGAAAGTTGCATTGGGCCTAGAAAGGGGGGATGCAACAAAAAAATCGAAAATGTAACGAGTAGATTTCATTTTGGTACGGTGGTGAAGTTTTTGTACTGCGCAGAACCTTGCCCGGGCAAGTCCTGAGTAAGTCCTGAACCAGCCAGGACCAGTCCTGGACGTGCCAGGACTTGCCCGGACCCTGCCCAAGTGTGCCAAACCTTGCCCAAACCCTTTCCAAGGCTGCCAAACCTTGCCACCACCTTGCCCAAGGCTGCCACGACTTGCCCGGAGCCCGAACATGGTTGCCATCCCATGGGGCCAAAAATCCGACTGTTGCAAATCCATGCCCGGACCCCCTAGAAAGTTGCATTGGGCCTAGAAAGGGGAGATGCAACAAAAAAATCGAAAATGTAACGAGTAGATTTCATTTTGGTACGGTGGTGAAGTTTTTGTACTGCGTAGAACCTTGCCCGGGCAAGTCCTGAGTAAGTCCTGAACCAGCCAGGACCAGTCCTGGACGTGCCAGGACTTGCCCGGACCCTGCCCAAGTGTGCCAAACCTTGCCCAAACCCTTTCCAAGGCTGCCAAACCTTGCCACCACCTTGCCCAAGGCTGCCACGACTTGCCCGGACCCCGAACATGGTTGCCATCCCATGGGGCCAAAAATCCGACTGTTGCAAATCCATGCCCGGACCTCCTAGAAAGTTGCATTGGGCCTAGAAAGGGGGGATGCAACAAAAAAATCGAAAATGTAACGAGTAGATTTCATTTTGGTACGGTGGTGAAGTTTTTGTACTGCGCAGAACCTTGCCCGGGCAAGTCCTGAGTAAGTCCTGAACCAGCCAGGACCAGTCCTGGACGTGCCAGGACTTGCCCGGACCCTGCCCAAGTGTGCCAAACCTTGCCCAAACCCTTTCCAAGGCTGCCAAACCTTGCCACCACCTTGCCCAAGGCTGCCACGACTTGCCCGGAGCCCGAACATGGTTGCCATCCCATGGGGCCAAAAATCCGACTGTTGCAAATCCATGCCCGGACCCCCTAGAAAGTTGCATTGGGCCTAGAAAGGGGGGATGCAACAAAAAAATCGAAAATGTAACGAGTAGATTTCATTTTGGTACGGTGGTGAAGTTTTTGTACTGCGCAGAACCTTGCCCGGGCAAGTCCTGAGTAAGTCCTGAACCAGCCAGGACCAGTCCTGGACGTGCCAGGACTTGCCCGGACCCTGCCCAAGTGTGCCAAACCTTGCCCAAACCCTTTCCAAGGCTGCCAAACCTTGCCACCACCTTGCCCAAGGCTGCCTCGACTTGCCCGGACCCCGAACATGGTTGCCATCCCATGGGGCCAAAAATCCGACTGTTGCAAATCCATGCCCGGACCCCCTAGAAAGTTGCATTGGGCCTAGAAAGGGGGGATGCAACAAAAAAATCGAAAATGTAACGAGTAGATTTCATTTTGGTACGGTGGTGAAGTTTTTGTACTGCGCAGAACCTTGCCCGGGCAAGTCCTGAGTAAGTCCTGAACCAGCCAGGACCAGTCCTGGACGTGCCAGGACTTGCCCGGACCCTGCCCAAGTGTGCCAAACCTTGCCCAAACCCTTTCCAAGGCTGCCAAACCTTGCCACCACCTTGCCCAAGGCTGCCACGACTTGCCCGGACCCCGAACATGGTTGCCATCCCATGGGGCCAAAAATCCGACTGTTGCAAATCCATGCCCGAACCCCCTAGAAAGTTGCATTGGGCCTAGAAAGGGGGGATGCAACAAAAAAATCGAAAATGTAACGAGTAGATTTCATTTTGGTACGGTGGTGAAGTTTTTGTACTGCGCAGAACCTTGCCCGGGCAAGTCCTGAGTAAGTCCTGAACCAGCCAGGACCAGTCCTGGACGTGCCAGGACTTGCCCGGACCCTGCCCAAGTGTGCCAAACCTTGCCCAAACCCTTTCCAAGGCTGCCAAACCTTGCCACCACCTTGCCCAAGGCTGCCACGACTTGCCCGGAGCCCGAACATGGTTGCCATCCCCTGGGGCCAAAAATCCGACTGTTGCAAATCCATGCCCGGACCCCCTAGAAAGTTGCATTGGGCCTAGAAAGGGGGGATGCAACAAAAAAATCGAAAATGTAACGAGTAGATTTCATTTTGGTACGGTGGTGAAGTTTTTGTACTGCGCAGAACCTTGCCCGGGCAAGTCCTGAGTAAGTCCTGAACCAGCCAGGACCAGTCCTGGACGTGCCAGGACTTGCCCGGACCCTGCCCAAGTGTGCCAAACCTTGCCCAAACCCTTTCCAAGGCTGCCAAACCTTGCCACCACCTTGCCCAAGGCTGCCACGACTTGCCCGGAGCCCGAACATGGTTGCCATCCCATGGGGCCAAAAATCCGACTGTTGCAAATCCATGCCCGGACCCCCTAGAAAGTTGCATTGGGCCTAGAAAGGGGGGATGCAACAAAAAAATCGAAAATGTAACGAGTAGATTTCATTTTGGTACGGTGGTGAAGTTTTTGTACTGCGCAGAACCTTGCCCGGGCAAGTCCTGAGTAAGTCCTGAACCAGCCAGGACCAGTCCTGGACGTGCCAGGACTTGCCCGGACCCTGCCCAAGTGTGCCAAACCTTGCCCAAACCCTTTCCAAGGCTGCCAAACCTTGCCACCACCTTGCCCAAGGCTGCCACGACTTGCCCGGACCCCGAACATGGTTGCCATCCCATGGGGCCAAAAATCCGACTGTTGCAAATCCATGCCCGGACCCCCTAGAAAGTTGCATTGGGCCTAGAAAGGGGGGATGCAACAAAAAAATCGAAAATGTAACGAGTAGATTTCATTTTGGTACGGTGGTGAAGTTTTTGTACTGCGCAGAACCTTGCCCGGGCAAGTCCTGAGTAAGTCCTGAACCAGCCAGGACCAGTCCTGGACGTGCCAGGACTTGCCCGGACCCTGCCCAAGTGTGCCAAACCTTGCCCAAACCCTTTCCAAGGCTGCCAAACCTTGCCACCACCTTGCCCAAGGCTGCCACGACTTGCCCGGAGCCCGAACATGGTTGCCATCCCATGGGGCCAAAAATCCGACTGTTGCAAATCCATGCCCGGACCCCCTAGAAAGTTGCATTGGGCCTAGAAAGGGGGGATGCAACAAAAAAATCGAAAATGTAACGAGTAGATTTCATTTTGGTACGGTGGTGAAGTTTTTGTACTGCGCAGAACCTTGCCCGGGCAAGTCCTGAGTAAGTCCTGAACCAGCCAGGACCAGTCCTGGACGTGCCAGGACTTGCCCGGACCCTGCCCAAGTGTGCCAAACCTTGCCCAAACCCTTTCCAAGGCTGCCAAACCTTGCCACCACCTTGCCCAAGGCTGCCACGACTTGCCCGGAGCCCGAACATGGTTGCCATCCCATGGGGCCAAAAATCCGACTGTTGCAAATCCATGCCCGGACCCCCTAGAAAGTTGCATTGGGCCTAGAAAGGGGGTTCAACACGAGGACTTCCCAGGAGGTCACTCATCCTAGTACTACTCTCGCACAAGCACGCGTAACTGCGGACTTCAGATGGGATCCGGTGCATTAGTGCTGGTATGATCGAACCCGATAGGGGAGACGCAATCGTTAACTATATTACCACCGAGGAGAAATCCTTCGCGGGCTGCAGGCCCCGCATGACCCAGCGCCGGCTTTGATGTACGGCCGGCCAGTACGGTCAACCGATCTGACCGCATGCCGATCATCGGGCCGTAACGTATTTTCATTCGATCTGTCGCGATCCAAAATTCTACGATTGTGGAGCCTCGTGTGATGGTCCGACCGGTCGGACCATGGGACCGGATGTACGGCCCGACTGAAAAGGCCGTTGGCCATGCAAGTGGGCCTGACCTGTGGGTCTGGGTCTGAAAAATTCTACACTTCAAAAAGGGATCCGGGATGTCCTCAAGCGAGCACGTTCTCCGGCCACGCAAAAACAGGGGTTCAACACGAGGACCTCCCAGGATGTCACCCTTCCTAGTACTGCTCTCGCCCAAGCACGCTTAACTGCGGAGTTCTGATGTGATTCGTTTCATTAGTGCTGGTATGATCGAACCCGATAGGTCAGACGCAATCGTTAACTTTATTACCACCGGTGAGAAATCCTTTGCGGGCTTTAGGCCCCGCATGACCAGGCGCGGGCTTTGATGTACGGCCGTCCCGGTCGGTCAACCGGTCTGACCGCATGCCGATCAGCTGGGCGTACCGCATTTTCATTCGATCTGCCATGATCCAAAATTCCTCGATTGCGGAGCCACGTGGGACGGTTTGACCGGTCGGACCGTGGGATCGGATGTATGGCCCGACTGACCAGGCCGTGGGCCATGCAAGTGGGCCTGACCTGCCGGGCCTGGGTCTGGAAAATTCTACATGTCAAAAAGGGATCCGGGATGTCGTCAAGCGCGCACGTTCTCCGGCCACGCAAAAACAGGGGTTCAACACGAGGACCTCCCAGGATGTCACCCTTCCTAGTACTGCTCTCGCCCAAGCACGCTTAACTGCGGAGTTCTGATGGGATTCGTTTCATTAGTGCTGGTATGATCGAACCCGATATGTAAGACGCAATCGTTAACTATATTACCACCGACTAGAAATCTTTCGCGGGCTGCAGGCCCCGCATAACCCAGTGAGGGCTTTGATGTCCGGCCGGCCCGGTCTGTCAACCGGTCTGACCGCATGCCGATCCGCTGGCCGTACCGCATTTTCATTCGATCTTCCGCGATCCAAAATTCCGCGAGACCGGAGCCTCGTGTGGCGGTCTGACCGGTCGGACCGTGGGACCCGATGTACGGCCCGACTGAAAAGGCTGTGGGCCATGCAAGTGGACCTGACCTGTCGGGCCTGGGTCTGAAAAATTCTACACGTCAAAAAGGGATCCGGGATGTCCTCAAGCACGCACGTTCTCCGGCCACACAAAAAAGTGGTTCAACACGAGGACTTCTAAGGAGGTCACCCATCCTAGTACTACTCTCGCCCAATCACGCTTAACTGCGGAGTTCTGATGGGATCCGGTGTATTAGTGCTGGTAGGATCGAACCCGATGGGTGAGACGCAATTGTTAACTATATTACCACCAACTACAAATCCTTTACGAGCTGCAGGCCCCGCATGACCAGGCGCGGGCTTTGATGTACGGCCGACCCGGTCGGTCAACCGGTCTGACCGCATGCCGATCCGCTGGCCGTACCGCATTTTCATTTGATCTGCCGCGATCCAAAATTCCGCGAGACCGGAGCCTCGTGTGAAGGTCCGACTGGTCGGACCGTGGCACCGGATGTACGGCCCGACTGACCAGACCGTGGGCGTTGCAAGTGGGCCTGACCTGTCGGGCCTGGGTGCGAAAAATTCTACACGTCAAAAAGGGACCGGGATGTCCTCAAGCGCGCACGTTTTCCGGCCACGCAAAAAAGGGGTTCAACACAAGGACTTCCCAGGAGGTCACCCATCTTAGTACTACTTTCGCCCAAGCACGCGTAACTGCGGAGTTTTTGGAATTGAGAAAATACATTAAGGGTAAAATTGCAATCAGTTTGATAACACACTAGTTACAGTTGGAAAAATATTTTAAGGGGTTAAAAGCAATTTTTGTAGTTGAAAAAGTACATTAAGGGTAAAACTGCAATCAGTCTGATAGCACATTGTGCACAATTGAAAAAATATTTTAATTATTCACCTTCATGCCAAACGCTAAATCTGAATAAGCTGGGCTTTTGAGCTTATGGGCAAAAGCTATTTTTCTGTAAAAAGCCCTATTGAAAAAAATTGCTCCCAAATAGTCTTTTTCCCCCTCAATTACCATTAGATTTTGCTCACTCAATTGAGCGTTTTAGGGGCCTAAACACCCTCCCCAAACACTCAGATTGTGTGGATGTGAATGAGATTCCACATTAGCAATGCCAAATATTTGGTAATGTGGAATTTATTTTTTATTTGGAATCCCATTCCCTTTCTGTCGTGGAATAAAATTGAAAATACCTTACAACGTCATAGAGTCGTAATAAAACATCAAATTCACATATTCAACCATTAAAAATTAAGCATACATCACAAGTAAATTAAACATAAATCTAAAATCTATCATTAGTATTAATACAATCAACAATTAGTCAATATTAACTTTCTGCCATGTAAATATTTAAAGTTTCTTAAAATTGAAAATACTATACAAAATCATAAAGTGATAATAAAACACCAAATTCACAATTTCAAACATTACAAATTAAACATCATCACAAGTCCACATATTACAAATCAAACATCAAAGTCAACTAGAATAAAAATTTCTTTAAAATAAACTTTTGGTATTTACGTAAAACTACCACTAATTATTTAAAGGTAGAAAGAGGGTCAATTCATGATCAGGAGTTATAAGAAACTTATCTAAAAACTCCCTATCATACAATCTAGAAATAATATAGGGTTAAGTGGCAAAAATACCCATAAAATTTTCTCAAAAGTGCATCCACCATTATAAATTTTTTTAGATGCAAAAGTAACCATAAACTTTCAAAAGGGGGGCAAAAGTGACATTTCCGTTAAAACTAATCAACAGCCGTTAACTCCAGTACAAAAGTACCAAAATATCACTATCTAAAAAAAGATTAAGAGACAAAAATATGTATAATTTTTTTTTTCAAAAGTGCGTCCACCACCATAGCCTGTTTTTTATATAGGGATATTTTGGTATTTTTGCACTGAAGTTAACAGCAGTTAGTTAGTTTTAACGAAAGTGTCACTTATTATTTCTAGATTGTGGGATTGGGAGTTTTTAGATAAGTTTCTTATAACTCCTGATCATGAATTGCACCTCTTGCTACCTTAAATGAGTAGTGGTAGTTTTATTTAAATATCGTAAGTTTATTTTGAAGAAATTTTTGTTCTAGTGGACTTTGATGTTTGATTTGTAATATGTGGACTTGTGGTGATGTTTAATTTGTAATGTTTGAAACTATGAGTTTGATGTTTTATTATTACTTTATGATTTTGTAAAGTATTTTCAATTTTAAGAAACCTTCAATATTTACACTGCAGAATGTTAATATTGACTAATTGTTGATTGTATTGAATATTAATGATAGATTTTGGATTTATGTTTAATTTGTAACATGTGGATTTGTGATGCGTGTTTAATTTTTAATGTTAGAAATTGTGAATTTGATGTTTTATTATCATTTTATGATGTTGCAAGGTATTTTCAATTTTATTCCTGGGCAGAAAGGGTATCCCGAATAAAAATGAATTCCACAGAACCAACTATTTGGCATTGCTAATGTGGAATCTCATTCACATCCACACCATCTAAGAACGCCAACAACCTCGAACATCTATAAGCTGCCACCTATAGTGTTTGTGATGGCAAAGTTCTATTTCTTGCGTCAGAAAATGATTCCAGCCAAAAGATATACTCCTATAATAGAAGATATTTGAAAAATAATAGAAACCTAAGCATAGATATATGAGTAAATAAAATATATCCTTAAAATAATTATTTTAAATATATTGGTTTGTGCATGTTCAAAACATACCTTATCACTGAAATAAGTAATATAAAATAAATGTTTCAATAAGTCTAAATATTATTATTTTTTATAAAAATATTTTTTAATAATATTTGTCAACCCCTATATCTGCTTCTACTTTACTTAAATCTCCTTCGTCTTAATCCTCACCCCCACAAACATCTTTATTGCCGCACCTCCTTCTCTAGTTCTTTATGTTGTCAATCCTTATTGTTCTGGTTGACTTGACTTGTCAAAACCTATCCCCATCCTATTTTTCTCATCTCCTGTGCGTGTGGTAGTTATATATATATATATATATATGAGTATTTTTATTTTCACTTTTTTCTAAGCAAATACTGAAATTCATTATGAAATTAATATAAAAACTGATTCTAGAAGAACCAACCCAATCATCCACATCACCTACCGTCTCTCGAATGAAAGGTGGTGGTTGATCAAGGAGAACAAAATTTTCTGTACTACTATACATTAACTTAGCTAAATGATCTATTAAAGCATTTTGATCTCTAGAAATATAACTAATAAGGACTTGCCAGCTTCTAGACAACAATAGCTTGGCCTCTTCAATGACTTCTCTAAATCATGTTAGTTATTAAATTAATTTATTGAATAAAACTAAACTAAAACAAAATAATAAGATTATCATGTATACATATAAATATGTATTTCAAAAATACATATATACTTTTCTTTTACACAAATTTTATATTATATATATATACATATATATAAATAATATATATAAATATAAAATTTGTCTAACCTAAATTAAACATTGTATTCATTGAATCTTAGACACATCTTAGATTCAATGGACTTAGACATTATAGCTAGCGTTGGGCGATTTTTGTGTGTGACTCTGTAGGCTCGTATGAAATTGGCAGTGGGCCAATAACTGTGCTAACCCATAAGTCGCAAGTGGCCTTTAGCAAGACATTACGACTACCCAATTCATATGAGGATCGTTAACACAATGCAATTTGTCATATAACCATGTATTTTTCCTTTTGTCACACGGTATTTCAGTCAAGGATGAGGCATGGATAATGTCATCCTCCTGTTCCTGACCATTACTTTCCCGATTCCTGAGTAGTCTGACAACAGAAATGGAAACTCATTTCCATCGTAGTTTAGCCATACATTTCTCAGACTCACTCATCGAGGGGCCCCAGTAATATCATGTGAGGGATAAATTCCATCTTGACCATTTACATTCTTTTGCATGAAAACCACCAAGTTTGATTGTAGCCTTGATCAACACCTGGTCAAAGGTTACTTTTGACTAGGTCAAAGCTTAGCGACTCTCATGTAGGAATTCATGATGATCTCAGGTGAAGGGTATAGTGATGTAGCTATACATGAGATAAGCTTATGACTTGATCCATGTAGCTTTCTTATAACAGGTTGGTCAAGCACCTTGTACTCTTACATGTGTTTAAGACTTTGATTCATATTTCCATACCTTATCAAAGTCATACTGGTCTCACTTAATCTTTTCTCCCGTATAGATGACCGACCAAGGACATTTAGAACAATCTTTATGATTTATTCAAGAATACAATTATCACAATGAACATGCGAATAATATGATAATATAATGGATAAATTCATTAAATAATAATGTTCAAAGTATAATGATTAGCTCATAGGGCATAATTTCCAACATGAAGACCACCCTGGATGATGGCAATAATTTCTGCTACCACAGGAGGCACTTGAGTAAGCTTACACATATATCCACAAATCCAACTTCCATCTTCTCCCTTAATAGCTCTTGCACATCCACTTTGACCTAATTCTAGAACAGAGCTATTGATTTCCAGAGTGCTAAAACCAAGCTTCCCTTTAATATCACCGTCACCTTCATTGATTGACTATGTTTAAAACAAACAATTTGAGGTTAACTCCATATCCCAATTATCCCGAAATAAGCTAGAGTGAGCATTTTGAAAATCAATTTTTGAGTCTTCCCCAAATAGCTTCTTACATCGATCCACCTAAATGTCCTAACATACATAGCCAAATAGTATTGCCCAGTTGATCTTCTTTGTGAAATTCCTACTATCTTCATGCTTAAAATCCCATTGTATCCATGTTGATCCCTGTAAAGTAGAAAATTGATCCCACAAGGTTGGGTGGATGATGGAATTACATTGTTCTCGAGCATTGACACAATCCCACAGAAAGTGCAACACATCCTCATCCTGGTTGCAGTCATAAGGACATCCTGCATAATTTGTCAATGCCCTCCGAGCTTTGAGTTGCGTTATGTTTGCTCTGCCATGTGCAATAGGCCACATGAATGATTTAATCTTCTTAGGTATTGCCCATTTCCACAGCATCCTGTAAATTGTTTCATTTGGATTTTGAAAACCTGCAAAAAGAAAATGATATGCAGAACGAACAAAGAAACAACTGTCAGAAGATGGCTTCCAAAAGTTTTTATCCTCTCCTCTCTCCTCACAGGGAGGGTGTGCACACATAATTCAATTGATAATGTAAGATTGGAACCATCTGCTCAATTTGATTGTATCCTACTCACCCTAGAGATTTACATAATCTTGAACCTTTTCATTTCTACCCACAAAAGCCTCAAAACCTGGTATTAGCTCAATCAACAGCCTATTCAACTCAGACCAGTTGTCATACCACTTTTGGTTCTATATTTCTAACACCGTTAATGTTTTCATATAACCCCTTCTGTAATTATATCTGAAATACGCAATTAAAATGAAAAAGAGACCAATAATTATTAAAACTCATTCACAATCCCATCCTTGGGATAGGATTTTCACAAATACTTTTCAAAAGGTAATTGACCTGGTCTCATTCACATTTCGAACACAATCACTTGACACGGATAATCACATTCAATATATAAATCAGAGTGCACAATATAATAATCTCGACAATTCCGAGTTCCATATATTAACTCAAGTTTTACAGGGCATATTCGCTCATTACAAGCCCTCATACGGGGATTACACAAATCTCATCGCAAATACATAATCAAATCTTCATCCACATATACACATCCAGATCCAAATACGAATATCCAAATATACATCCCAACTATGATAACCAACTACCAAAATCAATAACCCAAAGGAGTCCTCGTCGCCTTTACCTGCTTGCTCCCTCCTCGATCCGCATGCCCTGTCTAACTGTTGGTAGGGAGGGTGAGATTATAGAGAACTCAGTAGGAAACAAATACCAGTATGCATGTAAGATAAGTGTTTAATGCATTACATGCTTGCAATACATAACTCATGATCACACAATGACATATCTGTGTGCTCAATGTTTCAACAACATACTCATGGCCATAGCATAACTGGAAACATTCATACATGTTTCACATAATCAAGCAAAACAATACATGCATCAATACACAAACACAAATATCAAAACATGCAAGAGAGGTAATTTCCCTACACTTGTTCTTTCCACGTATGCTCCAGCTCCGCTTACTCACGATCAGAATGAATACCGAACCACGACCAGGGTGAATATCAACCCTATAGCAAAGCAAGGACATAGGGTTATTCTCTATTCCAAAACCTTACTTTCATATCACTTAAAGTTGGTTACATTTCATGACTTTAGTTGGATAATCAAAGCCTAAACACATGCCTAGAGGCTTAGGAAACACTTGACCAAAGATCACCTTTTGAAATTCCAAAATGCTAATTTTTGGGAGTTGACCGCAGCCATAACCAGCTCAGAAACATTCGGGCAGCGGCCCAATAATTCACTGGCCGTGGCCAAGAAAATTTTGTTTCTTGGTTGAACTTCCAAAATGCATAACTAATTCCACAAAAATCGAAATGAGGTGATTCCAAAGCAAAATAAAATCTATTCAAGTCCTTTGCAAAGGGAAAATATTGGTCATTACAGGAAATCACCACAAAAATACAAAATTCCCCAAAATCCACTACTTCCCCAAAACTGTGTTCAATTTCAATCCCAAACTTTGGACAGTCATATCTCCCAGTTCCCAAAATGAAATGACACAAATTAAATGTCCATTTTGAAGCTTGGGATGTGAAATTTAATACTAGAAAGTTTCATAATTTTCTAACATCATTTGGTCATTCAAAATGACAACACAAACAGACTGCCCAGACAAAATTTCCAATAGACAACATTTTCAGTTTTACAACCAATGTGTCCAATCCAATCCAAACCAATTCCAATGACTAAATAGCACAACATGACACAATTTTCAACACAAAACACAACCCAATTCCACCAATTACATTCCACACAAAAATACCACAAAATCAGGGCAGAAATCACAATTCATAATACTCATCCAAGAACCACAATAGCTAGGTCAAAAGTTATCAAATACTCACATCTTCCTCTTCCCAATGCCAATTCTTTGATTCCTCCACTTTCCAAATTCTTCAAACTCTCAAACACCTTCTCTCACAAATCTAAAACCATAGCAATGAAGCTCTCATCACTATGAACAACTTTAAAGAAGGGTATTTGAGCATTAGAGAACATTAAGCCAACCAAACACTCACATTTGCATTTCTCTTTCTTCCCTTGCCTTGGACGACCATGGGAGCTTTGGGGGGGGAGAGAAAGAGATAAGTTTTTGAGCCAAAAATGGCCTCTTGGCCGACCTAAAAAAAGAGGGGGGAGAGGGAAGAGTGTTTTGACACTTTGACTAAATCAAGGGTTCACATTGTGCCACTTGTCACCACCTTGTTCAATCTTCATGAACTCACTTAGGCACTCACATATGGGATTCCACCCCTCATAATCTCATCACAATCAATCTCAAGCATTGATTTTTGAGTTACCAATGAGCTTCCTCTTCGGTAACCGATCAATCGGTCGGTAACTTTACCGTTTTATCCTTGATTACGGTAATTCACACTAAATCACCACCAAACTCATTTTCTCATTCATTTACACCATACATACGCCCTCCCCCTTATTTTAAGTCAATTTAGATATTAATCCATAATTGAACTTAAATACAGGGTTTCGGCGCTGCTCATAACATAAACGACTACAATCCACTCCATATTCTCTAAAAGGGTTTATTTATAAATAATCACACCCATTTTTGAAGTCATTATCCATTAATCGACATTTCGAATCTTGCTAAACCGGGGCTTAGCAATCCACTTATTTTAGGCTTATTCTCTAGTCTCAAGTCTCATAATTCGGGGTATTACAGTTTTCAACAGAAAATATTGAAGCAATAAACTCAAGTAATGACTGTGCAGTTGACAAAGTATATTTAAGTTTTAATTTTTTAATATAATATATTTATATTACTAAACTAAAATAAACCAACAAATCATTGCAAATGAAAATCGAGGTTTTGACATCTAGATTATTAAACTAATATATTTAGATTATCAAACTAAATTTTTTTTAATACAATCGTGGTTTTGATATTGACTGCTTCATTAAGTTTTTAGATATTTTTCAATTTACAAATATTTTAAATTTAATAATCATAGCATTTAATTATACAATTATCATTTGAGTTGCTGCATCAGCGTTTTTCGTTAGCAATATTAACAGTGTTAGAATTAAAGGACAAAAAGTATACTTTATAAAATTAAGGGACCAAAAATATACCTTGTAACCCGCTGCCTTGATAACCGTAATTAAGATTCAAAAATGTGTAATTTAAATGAATTAAGGACCGACGGATACATTTTTCTTAAATTTCTTTTCTAAAATTCGTTCAACATGTTCTCAGATTCATCTTCCGAATCTAATTACTCCACGCAGTTCAATCTCATTCATACATATCAAAGTGTACAATAAAATCCCGGCAACCTTAGGGTTTCAGATACGTCTATATACACTAAGGTTTATAGTTTCTTGTATAGGGGATTACACAAAATCATTCCATATGTATACTGTAATCCCAAATCAAAATGGATAACCAAAAACCAACATTAAAGATCTCTAAGGAGTCCTAGCCACTCTTGGTTGTCTGCTTCCCTTTAAAATCACTTACCCTGTCTGTAGGTCAATTAATGGAAAGAATGCGATTCAAAAGAATCTCAGTAATAACATTCCATTCATACAATATATAAGCACGCAGCATATATGTAAATCAAAATAGCAACAGTAGTAGAAGCACAAAGATACCTGGCTTTCACCACAAATAACAGCACTCACGGCTGTATACACAATGTGACAACTTTCGCTATAATCACAATCACGACAGCTTACGTTGTAATCACAATAACGACAGCTTGCGCTGTAAATGACAGCTATCACCAGCTGTAACTGCAGCAGCATCAGAAATCATCACAAAATAGTGATACAACACACATACAGTGCATTACACATAGTATGCGAGAGAGAGAGAGAGTCACTACCTGGCTCTTTCTGAACGTGCTCTGGCACAAGTCGTTCACGTTCAGGGTAAATGTCGAATCCTACAATTCCAAATGCACCATTTAGACACTTCTATAGTGTTTCTTGGGGGTTATATGAGTCTATAATAAAAATTTACAAAAATGCCTCGGGGACCCTGCCCAGGCCTGCTGTACCCGGTCCTATTGCACTTTTCCTGAAATTCTAACTTGGGCTATCCTAACAAATTTCCATTCAAGAAATCCATTTAAGAACTCGGAATTATCAAATTCAATGTCAAATTACAAATTTACCCTTGGCAGCCCCACTTTAAGGGTTTTAGGGGCGTTTTCATAATTATGTTTTTTCGGCCTTTTCTGAAAAAAGTGACCAATTGTAACCCCACCTAATTTTCTCTCCTGTACTCAATCGAATCATCAAATCATTGAAAATCCATCTCTAATCCCTCCAACTAGCCTTGGCCGAAATTCTCAATTCCCCAGGAAAAATTGGGGTTTTTCAATTTCGGCTCCGCAGACGTGTTTCTTTTTACTCCTAACCACTTTATTAACCATTACATTAGGTTACAACTAACATTAAGACCCAATTTGGGCAGCATAACCCCTAGGCATATCATTTCCAAACTTTAAAATCAATGGAAATTCAACGAAATTTCGCCGATTAAATTTGGGCAGCATAACCCCTAGGCATATCATTTCCAAACTTTAAAATCAATGGAAATTCAATGAAATTTCACTGATTAAATTGCCCACAGCAGTCAGAATAAGCAATATACGAAAGTTCGGAAGTTACCTCAATCTCCCACTAGTTTTTTCTCAAGGTGGCTGAAAACCCTAGCCTTAGAACACCCAAATTTGTGCTCCACAAACCTTGAAAAACATAGAAGAATAGCTTAAGAGCGGAGTTATACACATTAGGTAAGGATTTACCGAAGAAATCGACTTACCGTACAAGTTTCCTTCTCCTTCTCTCTTTAGAATTTCTCTCTCTTGTTGCAACTGAATGGCACGGTTTTGGGCTGATGGAGAAGGTGGATGATGATTTAATATAATATAATATAATATTATTTTCTAATTATTTACTAAATTTCTAACAATTTCGGATTTTTACAAAATTCTGGCAGATTTCTACCTAAACTTTGAAAAATCATAACTAATTCTAGAAAAATCAAAATGAGATTATTCCAAAGACAAATGAAATCTATTTAAGTCCTATTCCCTGGAAAAATATCGACCATTGCCAGAAATCACCACACAATTCCAGAATTACACAAAATTCACTATTGCCCCAAAACAGAGTCCAATTTCGACATCAAACTTTGGACAACCAGAACTCCCAGCTCACAAAACAAAATGACACACTTTATTTTTTGATTTTGAATCTTGGAATGTGAACTTTAATACTGGAAAGTTTCAGAATTTTTAGACATCATTTGCCTATTCAAAACGTTAACACAAACAGACTGCCTAGCAAGAAGTTTCAATGGACAGAATTTCCCAACTTTCCATTTAATGTTCCAAACCAATTCCAATGACCAAATAACACAACATGACATCAATTGCACCACATTACACCATCCAATTCCACCATTTTGAAATTATACAAAATCATGACAAAATCCACAATTCTCATCATCTTCTCCAGAAGTGTTCATTTATTACTAATCACATCCACTTTTGGAGTCATTTACCCTTAACCAAAATTTGGAATCCGGCAACGGGGCTTAGAAGTTCACTTATTTCAGGCTTATTCTCCAGCCTCAAATCTCAAAATATGAGGTATTATATACCTCATGTAAATTTAAAGTATTAAAAGTATACTTTAACTTGTGTTGTAATTTTGATAAAGGGCAAATTAAAAGAGATTTGGAGGTTAATTTGGGGGAGTAAATCATTCCACAAGTGAAAAAATTTAGATATTTGGAATAAATTATATAAAAAGATGTTAAATTTGATAGAGATGTTAATAATAAAATTCAAGTTTGATGGTTTAAATAGAGAAAAACTATTGAAGTTATTTGTGATTGGAAAGTACTTAATAAGGTAAAGGGTACTACCTCCGTCTCAAAATATAAACTAAAAACTTGTGAATGGTTGTTTTCCAAAATATAAATTTTATTTTAGGTTTGTTAAAACATTTTTTATGCTTTTTCCAACTTTATCCATTTTCTGTATCTGTTGTATTTATTGTCTCTCCTACTTAAAATGGAGGTAAACTAATTGCAACAAAATCTTACGAAGATGATGCAACTTACTCTTCTAATCCTATTTATAAGGAAGAGAAATAAGTTTTTTTTGTCCTATTTGTAATTCAGGTTATTAAATTTTCTATATAAATCTACAATTATTATTGTGTTAACTTTGTTTTCATGGAGGGATAATATATATTAATTAAATAAGAATAAAGTTATAAAGTTGTTACATTTTAAGGCATAATGAATATTGAATGGTTGTATATATGAGTTAATTATTTTTTCCACACACACACAGAGGTAGTATTTTTTTTTTTGCCAATATATGTATATAGTTAATATTGAATGGTTGTATATATGCATTCCACACTGAAGTGAGACTCTGGTTGTATACATGCGATAAGCAATCCTGTTTGAATCTTTCCCACTGTCTTTTCTTTTTAATTCTGAATCTTTCCCACTATGGATATTTTAATGATTGTTCTTCACTTTTATCCCTTGTTACTACAAGGTGCTAGTAAATTTATTGAGTTTTAAAGGCATGTGTGAGGTAGAGGAGGGGACCCGTGGTTTAGTTGGATCCATCTTTTAAAGAATAAAGGGCGAAGGTGTAAAAATACCCATCAACATATGCCGCATGTGCGTCTGGCACCATATACAATCCTTGGGTGCAAAAATATCCATGATCTTTACAAAAAGGGGCAAAAATACCAGCTCCGTCAATTAAGGCAAACGACCGTTAAGTTTTTTTTTTTTGTGGGCCCCACTTTAATATTTTTTAATTAATTGTTTTAAGGGCTAAGGTGCAAAATTACCTATCTACATATCCTTCAGGTGCAAAAATACCTATGATCATTAAAAAAGTGGACAAAAATGCCAGCTTCATTAACGAAGGTAAACGACCGTTAATTTTTGATTTTGTGAGCCTACTTTAATCATTTTTAAATAATTATTTAAAAAAAACTCTCACCCCCTCTCTCTCTCTCTCTCTGCCTGCACCCCTTTCCCTCTCACCCTCCTTTCTCTCTCCTCGTTCAAACTAGAGCCCCACATTCACACCGGCAATAACTCTCTCCGGCCACCCACATGGTCACTGCCTTTATACTACCCGCTCCCTCCAAATGCCCTTTCGTGGTTCATCATCAAAACTTTTCCCTTCATTAACGGAACCAGAAATTAACGAACATTTGTCTTCATTAATAGAGATGACATTTTGACCCCGTTTTAATAGAGATGGCATTTTGAACATCTGTCTGATGTGAGAAAGCAGACGATGGATGCCGCTGATTCGTGTGGACTATTGGAGATGTGGCAAGCAAGGTTGGGCTCAAGTTGAATGCGGTCCAAAGGCTCTTGCTGTCAACCCCAAGGGATAGAGGAAGATATGTGGAAGTTGGTACTCTAAGATCTTTTTTCATTAGGCCTATTTTAGATCTTTTATTCGCGAGTCCAATTTTTGCTAGATGTTATGTTGCAAGTTTATGAGGAAGGTGATATTTTGTATGTGTTTGCAAAAGATTACTGATTCTTCTTGTGACAGAAAAAAGGGTAGATCGGACATGTGACTGCGCAGAGCCTACTCCTTTCTTTTGCTTCTCATTTACACAGGGTTATCCTGGACATTTCATCAAAATTTTAAAATTCCTAATTGTGACACATAACTTTATCTATAATTTATTAAGTTTTGTAACCTAAATTAGAATTTAGATAATTTAACTATCTTTTAATAAAATTTTCCCGAATTTATTTTGCCAGTATATGTATATAGTTAATAATGAATCGTTGTATATGTACATAAGCTTCCTTGTAAGTCTGAATCTTTTTGTCAGTTTATGTATATAGTTAATATTGAATGGTTGTATACGTACATAAACTTCCTTGTAAGTTTGAATCTTTTTTTTTCCAGTACACTCTGAATCTTTTTGCCAGTTTATGTATATAGTTAATATTGAATGGTTGTATATGTACGTAAGCTTTCTTGCAAGTCCTTTTTTGTTTTTTTTAACACTGAAGCTTCTATCGATTGGCATTACAATTTTCTTTTTCTTTTTAAAGTTTAAAATATGCCATGAATTTTAACTTAATAATTTTATGTGCCTATAATTTTTATTTTTTCAGATATTGACATGAAGTTAAAGCTTTCTACAGCTTAATATGATAAGTTTTTTAATTTTCGAGCTTACAAATATAATTTTATTAGTTGTTATTATTTTAATTTTCTCAATATCTTTTATATTTAATTTATTTCGAGATAATATTACATGTTACTATAAATCTAAGTTTTAAGCGTTGATTTTTTTTTCACACATTAAATCAAATAATATTATGATTAAAATAGGGAAGTCGGAAGGAACTGAAAAGGGAGTCACAAATTAAGGTCTCGAATTTATACATATATATTAATAAAAGAGGATAAGGTCTTTTGATGGATGGATATATTCAGCCAAAAGTCCAAGAAGCAAAAAATAAGTGAAAAAAAGAATTTTTTGGTAGAATTCTTTTATTGTCTGTTATTTTTATGTGCACTTATGTATGATATTGTATATCTTTGTGGTTTTAATCATATTCTAAATCATGACAAACTTCTTCCTCCTAAAAATTTCTTTATAATTTGTTAATCGTTACTTAAAAAAGATATCCCCGTTTCATCTAGTCTGTTGCTTTAAAACACTAGATATCTTGACTCCATTTAGTCTCTTTCTTTAAAAGAGAAATATTGTATCATGTTGTTTGTATATATAAATGCATGAGTAACAAAAGAAATAACTTTCTTTTGTTTTGATATCTCATCCCATTTCAGATGAGGTCAAGGAACAAGCAATCTAGATCAAGGATTAATAGAGCTTACATTTGTAGCGGCACTCCTAGAAGTCAAGCTCAACATAGAGTTTCAGCTCAAAACTGTGTAGGCCCATCTCATGTTGCTCAGGTGGGGGGAGCCCACCTAGCACTGATAGAGGTGGGGGCAGCCCACCTCCTAATGGTGGAAGGAGGGGTGGCCCACCTCTTATTGTTGATGCATGGCACGAGTTTTTAGGGTTATACAAGCGAGCTCAAGTTAGGGTGGTTGAGCTATTCCGAAATTTGACCGTTAGCCATGAACTTTCACTTTATATTATTGGGTTAATGGGTAAAAATATCCATAAATTTTTCTTAAAAGTGCATTCACCACCAGTTCATTGCTAACAGCTGAATTTCCGCCTAGCTGAGCAAACTTACGTCGGCCTCGCACGTATAGCCCAAAATACTCGCGCCACTCATCACTAGTAAAATGTGGGATGCCCTTCCTTACACTAGTAGGAGGTGGGCTGGCCCCACCTGCACCAGTGCTAGGTGGGCTCCCCCCACTCCGAGCAACATGAGATGGGCCTACCCCGCTTCGAGCTGCAGCTCGACATTGAGTTCGATGTCGAGGAGTGCCACCACTGTTGTAAGCTTTATTAATCCTTGATCTACATTGCTTGTTCCTTGACCTCATCTGAAAAGGGATGAGATATCAAAACAAATAAATGTTACTTCTTCTATTATATACAAACAATGTGATGCAATATTTCTTTTTAAAGAGACAAAATAAATAGAGTTGAGATATCTAATTTTTTAAAACAACGGACTAGATTAAGCGGAGATATTTCTTAGATATTTCTTTTAAACAACGGTTAACAAATCATAAATAAATTTTTGTGAGGAAGTTTGCTATGATTTAGAATATAATCAAAACCATAAAGATATACAATATCATACATAATTGGATATAAAAATAACATACAATAAAAGACAGGGTTAACGTATAAATCTATCAATAAAGTATTATCCAAAGAGCGTCTGTCACAAATATCTTTTAAAAAGGATAAAAATATCAATGAAGTTTTAAAAAAGGGTATCCGCCACAATTTCCATTAAATCTTTACTAACGCCATTAGAAGTTTTCTTTTCATTACTAACGCCATTAGGAGTTTTCTTTTCTTATAATTTAACACCGTTAGTACAGATTTAACGGAAATTGTGATGGATGCCCCTTTTTAAAAATTCATTGGTATTTTTACCCCTTTTAAAAGATATTTGTAATGGACACTCCTGAGAGAATAATTCATTAGTAGATTTACACCTTACCCCTAAAAGAAATCTACCAAAATACTGTATTGCCTATTCTTTCTACTCGTTCAAATATCTTGACCTATGTTCTTTTTTATCTTTCACTCATTTATTGCTTCTTGTACTTTTGGCTACATATATCCCATCCATCAAAAGACCTTATCCTCTTTTATTAATATATATGTATAAATTCGAGACCTTAATTTGTGACACCCTTTTCAATTCCTTCCAACTACCTTATTTTAATCATAATATTATTTGATTTAATGTATGAAAAAAAATCAAGACCTAAAACTTGAATTTAAATTATAACATATTTCTTACAACCTCTATATATATATAATAACATGTAATATTATCTCAAAAAAAATTAAATATAAAAGATATTGGAAAAATTAAACTAATAAGAACTAATAAAATTATATTTATAAGCTCAAAAATTAAAAAACTTCCCATGTATAAAGCTGTAGAAAGCTTTATCTTCATGTCAATACCTAAAAAATAAAAATTATAGGCACACATAAAACTATAAACTAAAATTCATGGCATATTTTAAACTTAAAAAAGAAAAAGAAAACTGTAGTGCCAATTGATCGACAGAAGCTTCAGTGCTTTAAAAAATAAAATAAAATAACTCAGACTTACAAGGAAACCTGTGTACATATACAACCATTCAATAGTAACTATATCCATATACTGTCAAAATAAACTAACAGTTACTAACAAAAGATAGAATGTACCCAGAGAATATGCCACAGTATTTATGGTTAATAAGTAGTGCGATGCTGTATGTTTTTTATTCTTTAAAAGATGGATCCCACTTAACCAGGGGTCCCCTCCTCTACCAGTATCTTGAAGTAACAAAGGATAAAAGTGAAAAACAATCATTAAAATATCCACAGGGAAAGATTCAGAATAAAAAATAAAATAAAAAGACGGTGGGAAAGATTCAAACAAGCCTGCTTATCGCATGTATACATCCAGAGTCTCACTTCAGTGCGGAATGCATATATACAATCATTCAATATTAACTATATACAGATTCTGGCAAGAAAAATATTAACTGTGTGTGTGGGGGGAAAAAATAACTCGTATATACAACCATTCAATATTAATTATGCCTTAAAATGTAACAACTTTATAACTTTATTTTTATTTAATTAATATATATTATAACTCCATGAAAACAAAGTTAACATAATAATAAATTGAGTAAAATCGTAGATTTATATAGATAACTTAATAACCTGAATTATAAATAGGACAAAAAAAATCTTATTTCTCTCCCTATACTATAGATAGGATTAGAAGATAATGCTCTAGGATTAGAAGAGTAATTAGCATTATCTTTATATGATTTTGTTGCAATTAGCTTACCTCCATTTGAATTTTAAACATGTAGTTGGATTTTAATTTTTTATTTATATTCTCTCCGTTAACAAACCGAAAAACACAAGAGTGGTTCTCGAAGGGGGCCTATAGTTGAAATTATTCTATTTAATATCACTAAATGAGTTATGCATCAAGCCAAAAAAACAAAAATTATTTGTTTTTAAGTTCAGACTCTCAATTATAAATGACTAGCTTCGGTTTATACCAATAAATTATGAGCTCGGGGATTCGCGCAGGAGTCATCCCAGTGGGAAGAATTCTTTATTTTCCTTAATACCACACTTGAGCAGAATTTATAATTGTTCCTAAGAAAAGGAGGGTCAGGGTACACAGCATCGGAGAGAAGCCCGATCTGAATATGAATGACGCAGGAAAAAAATAACCAAAGAAGATAGATCGGAGGAACGGAGCAAAGTATCTCCTTTCCTCATAACAGATCTGAATATGAATGACACTAAACAAAAAAAACCACAGAGGGCAGATTGGAGAAATGGAGCAAAGTATCTCCTTTCCTCATAACAGATCTGAATATGAATGACGCTGAAGAAGGAAAGCGTATGAAACTACAGAGGAATCTGGCTTAAAGAAAGTTTAAATCTTACCACGAAAATACCACAAAACGGTCGTTTGAAGAGGAAAGAGAGGCCGGAACCGCAAGTTCACAGATCTGACAAGCAGAGCAGATTGAAGAGGCGATCTGAGATTTCAGCCCAAGCGAACCTCCGCATGCACAGATCAGCCGAACAGAAAACGCGCTGACCACAAGACGATCGGTTGAAGAACGGCGAGCAAAATGGAACCAGAAGAAGAATAATGGAGAAGAGAGAAGACGCTTCTCTCCGCTGCCAACTCTGTTCGCTGCCTCTGTTATTTCCCCAACAGCCCAAGTAAAAGTAAAGCAATGTGATGGTGGGGATGTGAGAAGGAAATGAACTCTTGTTGATGGTGGGGATGTGAGAACCATCAACAAGAGTTCATTTCCTTCTCACATCCCCACCATCACATTGCTTTACTTTTACTTGGGCTGTTGGGGAAATAACAGAGGCAGCGAACAGAGTTGGCAGCGGAGAGAAGCGTCTTCTCTCTTCTCCATTATTCTTCTTCTGGTTCCATTTTGCTCGCCGTTCTTCAACCGATCGTCTTGTGGTCAGCGCGTTTTCTGT
>OY979713.1:570000-572500 GCA_963855925.1 Inga laurina | reverse complement strand
CGGACCCCGAACATGGTTGCCATCCCATGGGGCCAAAAATCCGACTGTTGCAAATCCATGCCCGGACCCCCTAGAAAGTTGCATTGGGCCTAGAAAGGGGGGATGCAACAAAAAAATCGAATATGTAACGAGTAGATTTCATTTTGGTACGGTGGTGAAGTTTTTGTACTGCGCAGAACCTTGCCCGGGCAAGTCCTGAGTAAGTCCTGAACCAGGCAGGACCAGTCCTGGACGTGCCAGGAGTTGCCCGGACCCTGCCCAAGTGTGCCAAACCTTGCCCACACCCTTTCTAAGGCTGCCAAACCTTGCCACCACCTTGCCCAAGGCTGCCACGACTTGCCCGGACCCCGAACATGGTTGCCATCCCATGGGGCCAAAAATCCGACTGTTGCAAATCCATGCCCGGACCCCCTAGAAAGTTGCATTGGGCCTAGAAAGTGGGGATGCAACAAAAAAATCGAAAATGTAACGAGTAGATTTCATTTTGGTACGGTGGTGAAGTTTTTGTACTGCGCAGAACCTTGCCCGGGCAAGTCCTGAGTAAGTCCTGAACCAGCCAGGACCAGTCCTGGACGTGCCAGGACTTGCCCGGACCCTGCCCAAGTGTGCCAAACCTTGCCCAAACCCTTTCCAAGGCTGCCAAACCTTGCCACCACCTTGCCCAAGGCTGCCACGACTTGCCCGGACCCCGAACATGGTTGCCATCCCATGGGGCCAAAAATCCGACTGTTGCAAATCCATGCCCGGACCCCCTAGAAAGTTGCATTGGGCCTAGAAAGGGGGGATGCAACAAAAAAATCGAAAATGTAACGAGTAGATTTCATTTTGGTACGGTGGTGAAGTTTTTGTACTGCGCAGAACCTTGCCCGGGCAAGTCCTGAGTAAGTCCTGAACCAGCCAGGACCAGTCCTGGACGTGCCAGGACTTGCCCGGACCCTGCCCAAGTGTGCCAAAGCTTGCCCAAACCCTTTCCAAGGCTGCCAAACCTTGCCACCACCTTGCCCAAGGCTCCCACGACTTGCCCGGACCCCGAACATGGTTGCCATCCCATGGGGCCAAAAATCCGACTGTTGCAAATCCATGCCCGGACCCCCTAGAAAGTTGCATTGGGCCTAGAAAGGGGGGATGCAACAAAAAAATCGAAAATGTAACGAGTAGATTTCATTTTGGTACGGTGGTGAAGTTTTTGTACTGCGCAGAACCTTGCCCGGGCAAGTCCAGAGTAAGTCCTGAACCAGCCAGGACCAGTCCTGGACGTGCCAGGACTTGCCCGGACCCTGCCCAAGTGTGCCAAACCTTGCCCAAACCCTTTCCAAGGCTGCCAAACCTTGCCACCACCTTGCCCAAGGCTGCCACGACTTGCCCGGACCCCGAACATGGTTGCCATCCCATGGGGCCAAAAATCCGACTGTTGCAAATCCATGCCCGGACCCCCTAGAAAGTTGCATTGGGCCTAGAAAGGGGGGATGCAACAAAAAAATCGAAAATGTAACGAGTAGATTTCATTTTGGTACGGTGGTGAAGTTTTTGTACTGCGCAGAACCTTGCCCGGGCAAGTCCTGAGTAAGTCCTGAACCAGCCAGGACCAGTCCTGGACGTGCCAGGACTTGCCCGGACCCTGCCCAAGTGTGCCAAACCTTGCCCAAACCCTTTCCAAGGCTGCCAAACCTTGCCACCACCTTGCCCAAGGCTGCCACGACTTGCCCGGACCCCGAACATGGTTGCCATCCCATGGGGCCAAAAATCCGACTGTTGCAAATCCATGCCCGGACCCCCTAGAAAGTTGCATTGGGCCTAGAAAGGGGGGATGCAACAAAAAAATCGAATATGTAACGAGTAGATTTCATTTTGGTACGGTGGTGAAGTTTTTGTACTGCGCAGAACCTTGCCCGGGCAAGTCCTGAGTAAGTCCTGAACCAGTCAGGACCAGTCCTGGACGTGCCAGGACTTGCCCGGACCCTGCCCAAGTGTGCCAAACCTTGCCCAAACCCTTTCCAAGGCTGCCAAACCTTGCCAGCACCTTGCCCAAGGCTGCCACGACTTGCCCAAACCCCGAACATGGTTGCCATCCCATGGGGCCAAAAATCCGACTGTTGCAAATCCATGCCCGGACCCCCTAGAAAGTTGCATTGGGCCTAGAAAGGGGGGATGCAACAAAAAAATCGAAAATGTAACGAGTAGATTTCATTTTGGTAGGGTGGTGAAGTTTTTGTACGGCGCAGAACCTTGCCCGGGCAAGTCCTGAGTAAGTCCTGAACCAGCCAGGACCAGTCCTGGACGTGCCAGGACTTGCCCGGACCCTGCCCAAGTGTGCCAAACCTTGCCCAAACCCTTTCCAAGGCTGCCAAACCTTGCCACCACCTTGCCCAAGGCTGCCACGACTTGCCCGGACCCCGAACATGGTTGCCATCCCATGGGGCCAAAAATCCGACTGTTGCAAATCCATGCCCGGACCCCCTAGAAAGTTGCATTGGGCCTAGAAAGGGGGGATGCAACAAAA